>JAMFTG010001448.1:0-69827 GCA_023974075.1 Chaenocephalus aceratus | reverse complement strand
CTGTCTCTATCTGTCCTCTCTCTGTCTCTCTCTGTCTCTATCTGTCCCTCTCTGTCTCTCTCTGTATCCTCTCTGTCTGTGTCTGTCCCTCTCTGTCTCTATCTGGCCCTCTCTGTCTCTGCCTCTCTCGGTCTCTCTCTTTCTCCTCTTTGTCTCTATGTCTGTGTCTGTCCCACCTGTCTCTCTGTCTCTATCTGTCCCTCTCTGTCTCTGTCTCTCTCTGTGTCCCTCTATGTCTCTCTGTGTCCCTCTCTGTCTCTCTCTGTCCCTCTCTGTCTCTCTATCTCTGTCTCTCTCTGTCACTCTCTGTCTCTCTCTGTCTTTGTCTCTCTCTGTCTCTATCTGTCCCTTTCGGTCTCTCTCTATCTCTCTCTCTCTGTCTCTATCTGTCCCTCTCTCTTTCTGTCTCTCTCTATCCCGCTCTCTATCTGTCCCTCTCCGTCTCTCTCTGTCCCTCTCTGTCTCTGTCCCTCTCTCTCTCTGTCCCTCTCCATCTCTCTCTCTTTCTGTCTCTCTCTATCTGTCTCTCTTTGTCCCTCTCTGTCTCTCTCTGTCCCTCTCCATCTCTCTCTGTCTCTCTCTGTCTCCTCTTTTTCCCTCTCTGTCTTTGTCTCTCTCTGTCTCTATCTGTCCCTTTCTGTCTCTCTCTTTCTCTCTCTGTCCCTCTCTATCTCTCGCTGTCCCTCTCCGTCTCTCTCTGTCCCTCTCTGTCTTTGTCCCTCTCTGTCTCTCTCTGTCCCTCTCCATCTCTCTCTGTCCCTCTCTGTCTCTGTCTCTCTCTCTGTCTCCTCTTTTTCCCTCTCTGTATTTGTCTCTCTCTGTCTCTATCTGTCCCTTTCTGTCTCTCTCTATCTCTATCTGTCCCTCTCTCTTTCTCTCGCTGTCCCTCTCTGTCTCTGTCCCTCTCTGTCTTTGTCCCTCTCTCTCTGTCCCTCTATGTCTCTCTCTGTCTCCTCTTTTTCCCTCTCTGTCTTTGTCTCTCTCTGTCCCTCTCGGTCTCTCTCTTTCTCCTCTTTGTCTCTATGTCTGTGTCTGTCCCCACCTGTCTCTCTGTCTCTATCTGTCCCTCTCTGTCTCTCTCTGTGTGCCTCTATGTCCCTCTCTGTCTCTCTCTGTCCCTCTCTGTCTCTCTCTATCTATCTCTGTCACTCTCTGTCTCTCTCTGTCTCCTCTTTTTCCCTCTCTGTCTTTGTCTCTCTCTGTCTCTATCTGTCCCTTTCTGTCTCTCTCTCTCTCTGTCCCTCTCTGTCTCTATCTGTCCCTCTCTCTTTCTGTCTCTCTCTATCCCGCTCTCTATCTGTCTCTCTCTGTCCCTCTCTGTCTCTGTCCCTCTCTGTCTCTCTCTGTCCCTCTCCGTCTCTCTCTGTCTCCTCTTTTCGCCTCTCTGTCTTTGTCTCTCTCTGTCTCTATCTGTCCCTTTCTGTCTCTCTCTTTCTCTCTCTGTCCCTCTCTATCTCTCGCTGTCCCTCTCCGTCTCTCTCTGTCCCTCTCTGTCCCTCTCTGTCTCTCTCTGTCCCTCTCTGTCTCTCTCTATCTCTGTCTCTCTCTGTCCCTCTCCATCTCTATCTGTCCCTCTCTCTTTCTCTATCTGTCCCTCTCCGTCTCTGTCCCTCTCTGTCTTTGTCCCTCTCTCTCCATCTCTGTCTCTCTCTGTCCCTCTCCATCTCTCTCTGTCCCTCTCTGTCTCTCTCTGTCTCCTCTTTTTCCCTCTCTGTCTTTGTCCCTCTCTGTCTCTATCTGCCCCTTTCTGTCTCTCTCTATCTGTCCCTCTCTCTTTCTCTCTCTGTCCCTCTCTGTCTCTGTCCCTCTCTGTCTCTGTCCCTCTCCATCTCTCTATGTCCCTCTCTGTCTCTCTCTGTCTCCTCTTTTCCCCTCTCTGTCTTTGTCTCTATCTGTCCCTTTCTGTCTCTCTCTATCTCTATCTGTCCCTCTCTCTGTCCCTCTCTATCTCTGTCCCTCTCTGTCCCTCTCTGTCCCCCTATCTCTCTGTGTCTCTATCTGTCCCTCTCTGTCTCTCTCTGTATCCTCTCTGTCTGTGTCTGTCCCTCTCTGTCCCTCTCTGTCTCTATCTGTCCCTCTCTGTCTCTGCCTCTCTCTGTCCCTCTCGGTCTCTCTCTTTCTCCTCTTTGTCTCTATGTCTGTGTCTGTCCCCCACCTGTCTCCCTGTCTCTATCTGTCCCTCTCTGTCTCTCTCTGTCTCCTCTTTTTCCCTCTCTGTCTTTGTCTCTCTCTGTCTCTATCTGCCCCTTTCTGTCTCTCTCTATCTCTCTCTCTCTGTCCCTGTCTCTCTCGGTCTCCTCTTTTCCCCTCTCTGTCTTTGTCTCTCTCTGTCTCTATCTGCCCCTTTCTGTCTCTCTCTATCTGTCCCTCTCTCTTTCTCTCTCTGTCCCTCGCTATCTCTGTCCCTCTCTGTCTCTGTCCCTCTCTGTCTTTGTCTCTCTCTGTCCCTCTCTGTCTTTCTCTGTCCCTCTCCATCTCTCTATGTCCCTCTCTGTCTCTCTCTGTCTCCTCTTTTTACCTCTCTGTCTTTGTCTATCTCTGTCTCTATCTGTCCCTTTCTGTCTCTCTCTATCTGTCCCTCTCTCTGTCCCTCTCTGTCTCTGTCTATCTCTGTCTGTCACTCTCTGTCTCTCTCTGTCTTTGTCTCTCTCTGTCTCTATCTGTCTTTGTCTCTCTCTGTCTCTATCTGTCCCTTTCGGTCTCTCTCTATCTCTCTCTCTCTGTCTCTATCTGTCCCTCTCTCTTTCTGTCTCTCTCTATCCCGCTCTCTATCTGTCCCTCTCCGTCTCTCTCTGTCCCTCTCTGTCACTCTCTGTCTCTGTCCCTCTCTCTCTCTGTCCCTCTCCGTCTCTCTCTGTCTCTTTCTGTCTCTCTCTATCTGTCTCTCTTTGTCCCTCTCTGTCTCTCTCTGTCCCTCTCCATCTCTCTCTGTCTCTCTCTGTCTCCTCTTTTTCCCTCTCTGTCTTTGTCTCTCTCTGTCTCTATCTGTCCCTTTCTGTCTCTCTCTTTCTCTCTCTGTCCCTCTCTATCTCTCTCTGTCCCTCTCCGTCTCTCTCTGTCCCTCTCTGTCTTTGTCCCTCTATGTCCCTCTCCATCTCTCTCTGTCCCTCTCTGTCTCTCTCTCTCTGTCTCCTCTTTTTCCCTCTCTGTATTTGTCTCTCTCTGTCTCTATCTGTCCCTTTCTGTCTCTCTCTATCTCTATCTGTCCCTCTCTCTTTCTCTCGCTGTCCCTCTCTATCTCTCTCTGTCCCTCTCTGTCTCTGTCCCTCTCTGTCTTTGTCCCTCTCTCTCTGTCCCTCTATGTCTCTCTCTGTCTCCTCTTTTTCCCTCTCTGTCTTTGTCTCTCTCTGTCCCTCTCGGTCTCTCTCTTTCTCCTCTTTGTCTCTATGTCTGTGTCTGTCCCCACCTGTCTCTCTGTCTCTATCTGTCCCTCTCTGTCTCTCTCTGTGTGCCTCTATGTCCCTCTCTGTCTCTCTCTGTCCCTCTCTGTCTCTCTCTATCTATCTCTGTCTCTCTCTGTCACTCTCTGTCTCTCTCTGTCTCCTCTTTTTCCCTCTCTGTATTGTCTCTCTCTGTCTCTATCTGTCCCTTTCTGTCTCTCTCTCTCTCTGTCCCTCTCTGTCTCTATCTGTCCCTCTCTCTTTCTGTCTCTCTCTATCTGTCTCTCTCTGTCCCTCTCTGTCCCTCTCTGTCTCTGTCCCTCTCTGTCTCTCTCTGTCCCTCTCCGTCTCTCTCTGTCTCCTCTTTTCGCCTCTCTGTCTTTGTCTCTCTCTGTCTCTATCTGTCCCTTTCTGTCTCTCTCTTTCTCTCTCTGTCCCTCTCTATCTCTCGCTGTCCCTCTCCGTCTCTCTCTGTCCCTCTCCGTCTCTCTCTGTCTCCTCTTTTCGCCTCTCTGTCTTTGTCTCTCTCTGTCCCTCTCTGTCCCTCTCTGTCTCTCTCTATCTCTGTCTCTCTCTGTCCCTCTCCATCTCTATCTGTCCCTCTCTCTTTCTCTATCTGTCCCTCTCCGTCTCTGTCCCTCTCTGTCTTTGTCCCTCTCTCTCCATCTCTGTCTCTCTCTGTCCCTCTCCATCTCTCTTTTTCCCTCTCTGTCTTTGTCCCTCTCTGTCTCTATCTGCCCCTTTCTGTCTCTCTCTATCTGTCCCTCTCTCTTTCTCTCTCTGTCCCTCTCTGTCTCTGTCCCTCTCTGTCTCTGTCCCTCTCCATCTCTCTATGTCCCTCTCTGTCTCCTCTTTTCCCCTCTCTGTCTTTGTCTCTATCTGTCCCTTTCTGTCTCTATCTCTATCTGTCCCTCTCTCTGTCCCTCTCTATCTCTGTCCCTCTCCGTCCCTCTCTGTCCCTCTCTGTCTCTCTCTGTCCCCCTATCTCTCTGTGTCTCTATCTGTCCCTCTCTGTCTCTCTCTGTATCCTCTCTGTCTGTGTCTGTCCCTCTCTGTCCCTCTCTGTCTCTGCCTCTCTCTGTCCCTCTCGGTCTCTCTCTTTCTCCTCTTTGTCTCTATGTCTGTCCCCACCTGTCTCCCTGTCTCTATCTGTCCCTCTCTGTCTCTGTCTCTCTCTGTGTCCCTCTATGTCTCTCTGTGTCCCTCTCTGTCCCTCTCTGTCTCTCTCTGTCTCCTCTTTTTCCCTCTCTGTCTTTGTCTCTCTCTGTCTCTATCTGCCCCTTTCTGTCTCTCTCTATCTCTCTCTCTCTGTCCCTCTCTCTTTCTGTCTCTCTCTATCCCGCTCTCTATCTGTCTCTCTCTGTCCCTCTCCGTCTCTCTCTGTCCCTCTCTGTCTCTGTCCCTCTCTCTCTCTCTGTCTCTCTCTGTCCCTCTCCATCTCTCTCTGTCTCTTTCTGTCTCTCTCTATCTGTCTCTCTTTGTCCCTCTCTGTCTCTCTCTGTCTCCTCTTTTTCCCTCTCTGTCTTTGTCTCTCTCTGTCTCTCTCTCTCTCTGTCCCTGTCTATCTCTCGCTGTCCCTCTCCGTCTCTCTCTGTCCCTCTCTGTCTTTGTCCCTCTCTGTCCCTCCCTCCCTGTCTCTCTCTATCTCTGTCTCTCTCTGTCCCTCTCCATCTCTCTCTGTCTCTCCCTGTCTCCTCTTTTTCCCTCTCTGTATTTGTCTCTCTCTGTCTCTATCTGTCCCTTTCTGTCTCTCTCTATCTCTATCTGTCCCTCTCTCTTTCTCTCTCTGTCCCTCTCTATCTCTCTCTGTCCCTCTCTGTCTCTGTCCCTCTCTGTCTTTGTCCCTCTCTCTATCTCTGTCTCTCTCTGTCCCTCTCCATCTCTCTCTGTCCCTCTCTGTCTCTCTCTGTCTCCTCTTTTCCCCTCTCTGTCTTTGTCTCTCTCTGTCTCTATCTGCCCCTTTCTGTCTCTCTCTATCTGTCCCTCTCTCTTTCTCTCTCTGTCTCTCTCTGTCTCTGTCCCTCTCTGTCTTTGTCCCTCTCTGTCTCTCTCTGTCCCTCTCTGTCCCTCTCCATCTCTCTATGTCCCTCTCTGTCTCCTCTTTTTCCCTCTCTGTCTTTGTCTATCTCTGTCTCTATCTGTCCCTTTCTGTCTCTCTCTATCGGTCCCTCTCTCTGTCCCTCTCTATCTCTGTCCCTCTCTGTCTCTCTCTGTCTTTGTCCCTCTATGTCCCTCTCTGTCTCTCTCTGTCCCTCTCTGTCTCTCTCTATCTATCTCTGTCTCTCTCTGTCACTCTCTGTCTCTCTCTGTCTCCTCTTTTTCCCTCTCTGTCTTTGTCTCTCTCTGTCTCTATCTGCCCCTTTCTGTCTCTCTCTATCTCTCTCTCTCTGTCCCTCTCTCTTTCTGTCTCTCTCTATCCCGCTCTCTATCTGTCTCTCTCTGTCCCTCTCCGTCTCTCTCTGTCCCTCTCTGTCTCTGTCCCTCTCTCTCTCTCTGTCTCTCTCTGTCCCTCTCCATCTCTCTCTGTCTCTTTCTGTCTCTCTCTATCTGTCTCTCTTTGTCCCTCTCTGTCTCCTCTTTTTCCCTCTCTGTCTTTGTCTCTCTCTGTCTCTCTCTCTCTCTGTCCCTGTCTATCTCTCGCTGTCCCTCTCCGTCTCTCTCTGTCCCTCTCTGTCTTTGTCCCTCTCTGTCCCTCCCTCCCTGTCTCTCTCTATCTCTGTCTCTCTCTGTCCCTCTCCATCTCTCTCTGTCCCTCTCTGTCTCTGTCTCTCCCTGTCTCCTCTTTTTCCCTCTCTGTATTTGTCTCTCTCTGTCTCTATCTGTCCCTTTCTGTCTCTCTCTATCTCTATCTGTCCCTCTCTCTTTCTCTCTCTGTCCCTCTCTATCTCTCGCTGTCCCTCTCCGTCTCTCTCTGTTCCTCTCTGTCTATGTCCCTCTCTCTTTCTCTCTCTGTCCCTCTCTATCTCTCTCTGTCCCTCTCTGTCTCTGTCCCTCTCTGTCTCTGTCCCTCTCTGTCTTTGTCCCTCTCTGTCCCTCTCTGTCTCTGTCCCTCTCTGTCTCTCTCTGTCCCTCTCTGTCTCTCTCTGTCCCTCTCTGTCTCTCTCTATCTCTCTCTGTCCCTCTCCATCACTCTCTGTCCCTCTCTGTCTCTGTCCCTCTCTGTCTTTGTCCCTCTCTGTCTCTCTCTGTCCCTTTCTGTCTCTCTCTATCTGTCCCTCTCTCTCTGTCCCTCTCTATCTCTGTCCCTCGCTGTCTCTGTCCCTCTCTGTCTTTGTCCCTCTTTGTCTCTGTCTCTATCTGTCTCTCTCTGTCCCTTTCTGTCTCTCTCTATCTCTGTCTCTCTCTGTCCCTCTCTGTCTCTCTCTGTCTCCTATTTGTCCCTCTCTGTCTTTGTCCCTCTTTGTCTCTGTCTCTCTCTGTCCCTCTCCGTCTCTCTCTGTCCCTCTGTCTCTCTCTGTCTCCTCTTTTCCCCTCTCTGTCTTTGTCTCTCTCTGTCTCTATCCGTCCCTTTCTGTCTCTCTCTGTCCCTCTCTATCTCTGCCCCTCTCTGTCTTTGTCCCTCTTTGTCTCTGTCTCTATCTGTCTCTCTCTGTCCCTTTCTGTCTCTCTCTATCTATGTCTCTCTCTGTCCCTGTCTCTCTCTGTCTCCTATTTCCCCCTCTCTGTCTTTGTCCCTCTCTCTCTCTCTGTCTTTGTCCCTCTTTGTCTCTGTTTCTCTCTGTCCCTCTCCGTCTCTCTCTGTCCCTCTATGTCCCTCTCTGTCTCTGTCCCTCTCTGTCTCTCTCTGTCTCCTCTTTTCACCTCTCTGTCTTTGTCTCTCTCTGTCTCTATCTGTCCCTTTCTGTCTCTCTCTATCTCTATCTGTCCCTCTCTCTTTCTCTCTCTGTCCCTCTCTATCTCTGTCCCTCTCTGTCTCTGTCCCTCTCCATCTCTCTCTGTCTCCTCTTTTTCCCTCTCTGTCTTTCTCTCTCTCTCTCTCTCTCTCTCTCTGTCCCTCTCCATCTCTCTCTGTCTCCTCTTTTTCCCTCTCTGTCTTTCTCTCTCTCTTTCTCTCTCTCTCTCTCTCTCTCTCTATCTCTCTCTCTGTCTCCTCTTTTTCCCTCTCTATCTGTCCCTTTCTGTCTCTCTTGTCCCTCTCTATCTCTCGCTGTCCCTCTCCGTCTCTCTCTGTTCCTCTATGTCTTTGTCCCTCTCTCTTTCTCTCTCTGTCCCTCTCTATCTCTCTCTGTCCCTCTCTGTCTCTGTCCCTCTCTGTCTTTGTCCCTCTCTGTCCCTCTCTATCTCTGTCTCTCTCTGTCCCTCTCCGTCTCTCTCTGTCCCTCTCTGTCTCTGTCCCTCTCTGTCTTTGTCCCTCTCTGTCTCTCTCTGTCCCTCTCTGTCTCTCTCTATCTCTATCTGTCCCTCTCCATCACTCTCTGTCCCTCTCTGTCTCTGTCCCTCTCTGTCTTTGTCCCTCTCTGTCTCTCTATGTCCCTTTCTGTCTCTCTCTATCTGTCCCTCTCTCTTCTCTCTCTGTCCCTCTCTATCTCTGTCCCTCGCTGTCTCTGTCCCTCTCTGTCTTTGTCCCTCTCTGTCTTTGTCTCTCTCTGTCCCTTTCTGTCTCTCTCTATCTCTGTCTCCTATTTGTCCCTCTCTGTCTTTGTCCCTCTTTGTCTCTCTCTGTCCCTCTCCGTCTCTCTCTGTCCCTCTGTCTCTCTCTGTCTCCTCTTTTCCCCTCTCTGTCTTTGTCTCTCTCTGTCTCTATCTGTCCCTTTCTGTCTCTCTCTGTCCCTCTCTATCTCTGCCCCTCTCTGTCTTTGTCCCTCTTTGTCTCTGTCTCTATCTGTCTCTCTCTGTCCCTTTCTGTCTCTCTCTATCTATGTCTCTCTCTGTCCCTGTCTCTCTCTGTCTCCTATTTCCCCCTCTCTGTCTTTGTCCCTCTCTCTCTCTCTGTCTTTGTCCCTCTTTGTCTCTGTTTCTCTCTGTCCCTCTCCGTCTCTCTCTGTCCCTCTATGTCCCTCTCTGTCTCTGTCCCTCTCTGTCTCTCTCTGTCTCCTCTTTTCACCTCTCTGTCTTTGTCTCTCTCTGTCTCTATCTGTCCCTTTCTGTCTCTCTCTATCTGTCCCTCTCTCTTTCTCTCTCTGTCCCTCTCTATCTCTGTCCCTCTCTGTCTCTGTCCCTCTCTGTCTTTGTCCCTCTTTGTCTCTGTCTCTCTCTGTCCCTTTCTGTCTCTCTCTATCTCTGTCTCTCTCTGTCCCTCTCTGTCTCTGTCTCTCTCTGTCTCCTATTTTTCCCTCTCTGTCTTTGTCCCTCTCTCTCTGTCTTTGTCCCTCTTTGTCTCTGTCTCTCTCTGTCCCTCTCCGTCTCTCTCTGTCCCTCTCTGTCCCTCTCTGTCTCTAATGTATGTAAAGCGCTTTGAGGGGTGAGAGACGGATGAAGAGCTTTATAAATACAGTCCATTCACCAGTACATGAAATAAACAGCTCTAACATCACTGACGGTACTTTACTGCGTACTGTTCCTTTAACTGAGAGCGATGAGTTGTGTTTGTAACCTGGTGACTTTAGTGAACTCTCGCTCACTAGAACCCACATAGCAACATTCTTTAAAGTGACCGTCACCCTCGCTCTGAACGCTTCAGTTAGTGATGTGGATCTGTAATTAACTCTGGTTTGAATGAGTCGTTAAATGATTCATTAAACAGATCAACCAGAACTCTAACTCTTACCTTTTCATACATCATCATTCTGTCAGCATTTATCACGTCTATTTTCCTTCTGCTTTTCCCCCACAGCTGCAGATGGGAAAGATTACTCTGTCAGAGCTGGAGATGAAGTCACTTTGCCGTGTGACAATGATGATAGAGGATCAGGATGAGTGTGGGGGAACCTCCTGGCTCTTCAGTGATTCAAAAAGCACAGTGACGCTGTTTGAACACCGGCAGATTCAGAGCGAAGCTAAAGCTAAATCAGACAGACTGAGCGTTACAGAGAAATGTGCTCTGGTTATAAAGAAGGTCACAGAGGAGGATGCTGGTGTTTACCTCTGTGGACAGAGCAGCAGATCAGGACAACAACAAGGTCCATACTCTCAGGTTGATCTGTCTGTTGTCACCAGTGAGTATTTACATCGAGATGTTTTCAAACCGTCTCTAAACTGAAACATTCCAATAGTTATGATGATCACAGGGAGTACATTTAAGTACATTTACATGTTGGTACATATTGTGGTTCTCTTTTCTCTCTCAATATCTCCGTCTTCAGTGACTGAGCATCAGGGCAACGATGAGGTGACGTTACGCTGCTCTGTGGTGTCATATGGACGGTGTGATCACTCAGTGAAGTGGCTGCTTCAGGGTCGAGATGTGGATACAGATCACAGAGACATAAAGACATCATCGTCTTCCTGCTCTGCCTCTGTGACATTTCTGACTTCTCTTTTTAGTTACGCATCACGGTCTGAGTTGTTTACTTGTGCAGTAACTAATGGTTACACAGGAGAAGTGCATCTGTTTCCCATCAGCCCTCAGTCCTCAGGTGAGAACACGATGATCTGTTTAAAGTCACTTCTTACTGGTGTAAAAAAAATACTTCAATATTTGTTTATTTGATGGACATTTAAAATTGAATAGTTTGTTAAGTTTTGTTCATCTGTTTAGGAGAGGACAAAAATCCAGCAACAACTAATCGATCACCACCAACAACCAAAACAACAACAACAACAACGACAACAACAACAACAACGACGACGACAACAGCAGCAGCTAAAATCAACAAAAAACCAGGTAAGGTTAAATGTATTTACTTGTAAAGTGTGTGATGGTCACAGGACAGAACCTCAGCTGTTTCTCTTCAGTCCTCAGGTGAGAACATGATGAGCCGTTTAAAATCATTCATCCTGATGCGTCACATCTTTATGTCGTGATGTCAGATGTTTACATTTGATTTTATAACTGAACAGCTTGTTGTTATTTTATTCATGAAGGTGAGGATGCAGGGAAGGTGACTACAGTGTCAACAACATGGACAGCAGTGAGAATGAGAGCAGCCGGAGAGACGACCAACACTGCACCTGAAGACAATCAGACAGAACCAGAGGACAACAATAAAGGTAGAGAGAGAAGAGAACATACATTCACAGTTAGAAAAGAAGCACACATGCAGGATATACAGGTGTGTGTGTACTATACACACCTTGATGTACTGGAAGATGATAAGGAGTGGACTCAGATCCAACATAGTTTATAAAAGTAACATTTTATGTAGATAAAAAAGAACTGTGTGGATTATAAATAAGTTGTGTGTGTATCTGTATGTTCTGCATGTGTCCCTGTGCGAAGGTGACGAGGAAGCATTAAACAGCCAAGAGACATTTTGTTCATTCAGATTTGAGAGATAAAGAGATAAAAACCTCTGACTATATTTAACTCTTCGGTACCACTTTACAATCAGATTAACCTAATAAAGGGTTACGAATAGTTTGTAATTTATTAATTAGGTTGTGAACACTTTATAAATCATTAATAAGCTTTTATAAGACATGAGATAAACAGGGCAACTGTGACCGGTTGCTTGCCAAATAGTGAGCCCACATGTATCTGTACTGCTAAGCCTTATGTTGGCTACCTAGCTTACTTCGTCTCCTTCATCAGCCAGCATCCTTGGTATCTGTTGCTCACTGAGTTGATTCTCGCTAAGTAGCCAATATAAGGCTTAGTCGTCTTGCCAAATAGTGAGCGTGTGTTGATGAATGAAAACTATGTTAGAACTGGTTTATTAATGGTTCTTAATGATTAATAAAGTGTTTACAACCTAATTCATGACCTAATTAGAAACCCTTCATGAATCCTTTATGAGGGTAGTCTTATTGTAAAGTGGTACCAACTCTTCTAACTTCTCTTTTCCAGGTCGCTTGAGGCTCATCATCGTGTCTGTGGGTTTAGCGGCTCTCATCATCACCGTGGTTACAGTCAACATATGGACAAGAGCTAAAGGTGAGACATTTTCACAGATGAAATAAAAAATATAGAAATAAAGGTGAAATCTAATATGAACTTGTTTTGTCCTTTTTTCAGGGAGCAAAGCACAGACGGAAGAAAACATGGTGAGTTTGAACATTGCATAATTAAATGTGTGTATTATTTGCTCTCCAATTTTAACAGTGGATATATGACAGGCAGAAGAAGATGCAACAATAGATTAATTTAGAATATTTATTTATCCAAATTAAATGATCTCAGCAAAGCTAAATAGTTCATTAACCAAAATAACAGAAAACAGCAACAAAATGAAATGAATGCTCAATAAGGAGGCTTCAAAGTGACCATGTAGTTGAATCAACAGCTCTTTATAATGCTTACAATTAAATGAAATGCAGCCAGTGGTAGCCTGTAGATGTTAAAGAGAAGAGGCCCCAAGATGGAGCCCTGAGGAACCCCACATGTTTCCTGTCCTTTAAGTAGAATTCAAACCAAATTAGAACTGTTGCCGAAAGCCCCACCCAGTTTTCCAGTCGGTCTAGAAATATATTGTGGAAAATAAAAATAAAACAGGAAAAAACTGACAGATCGTGACGAGTGGAAATGCTCAAGTAAAGTCCTTCAAAAAGATATACTTAAGTGCAGAACCTGAGTAAATGTGCTAAGTTACTGTCCAGCTCTGATCTGTGTTTTTACCATGTCTTTGTTCCCTGTTGACAGGAGCAGATTGATGAAGATGAAGATGAGGTGGACTATGAAAACGATGGAGAGGCTTCTGCCTCTGTGTGACTGATCAACAACATCAACTCCCCTCAGAGTCCACTGCTGTCAAACATCACCTCCTCATATGTTACAGGAGAACCATTTCTGATGACTGAGAACACCTGAGCCCCACGAGAGGCCCTTCAGAAACTCACCTCCATGTGATAGGAAACACAGCTTTCTATATTATATTCATTCATTTCTGATTTAATGTCCTTTAATTATGCTCTCACATCCCCATACATAGTTATACTACTGCTTAAACTTAAAACTTCCAGCTGTTTATTCTGTTTATTATTACCAGTACTTGTACTCACAGTATATATTTTATTCTTATATATTCACTTCTTACTGTAACTGCTGCACATGTTCATACATATCAGTGTTGGGTTGAATTCACAACATATCTAAATTGTAAAATGATCCCTAATCCATATTTTTTCATTGTGCTCTCTAGGGATTAGTCAAACTTGGTTCAATACATTTTAAGAAAGGATTTTAATGGCAGTGGCTCAGTCAGTAGGGTCTTGGACTGTGAGCCGTAGGGTCGCCGGTTCAAGTCCCCGAACAGACCTAAATATGGAGTGTGGACTGCTACTTGGAGAGGTCCCTGTTCACCTTCTGCCCTGCCGTGGTGCCCTTGAGCAAGGCACCGCACAACCCCCTCCCCCCCCACTCCCATTGCTCCCTGGGCGCTGGACAATAGCTGCCCACTGCTCCTAGTACTAGACTCCTGGTAAGAGGATGGGTTAAAAGCAGAGAACAAATTTCACTGTGTGTGCTCTGCATGTGACCACTAAAGAGGGTTTCATCCCTCCCATTCTATTCTATTCTATCATGGTTGTTGCAATTAATGATTCATAAAATGTCTTATAATTAGCATATCCTTACACCTACGTTATACCTGTACATTGTAACTGCTGCACATGCTCATGCATCTGATCAATAGTCTACACAATATATTTACTTTACTCACTTTTTACTTATGTACTCCTAAACCTGAAATGCCTACAGTATGTTAGGATGTTTTAATTAGCATGAGTCCTAATGGAATATGCTACTCCTTCTTTTACTACAGCTTTAATGATATATAATCCAAATAAAAAGTGTTATACTGAGTTGTGTTTCTCTCTCTATCTCCAACACACTGACAACACAACGCTCTGTTGGGTTTAACACCTCTCTCTGCCCTGGCTCTCACTTTGTAAACAACATACAGTTTGTTTCAGAGCCAAGGAAGGTGTCACACATTTAGTGGAGCTGTGGTGATATCCTGGGATCAGGTATTAGGCAAGAGAGAGAGTGATACACTTTGATTTGACTTACGTACTCTTATGCGTTCTTGGAGAGTGCATCAGAGCGTCACAGAGGAAGCTCTAAGAAAGGCACATCAAGAAGAGCTAACAAACCTGGCTAGACCTATAGACCTTTTCAAATCCCCTGATCAACAATCCTATCAGCTTTCAGTTGGTCCTCAGGTTCAGTCTGCGCTTCATCTGTTGAGCAGAACCGCATTTTGCCCGTTTTTCCTTGGCTCCAAAAACAATTACCTCAGTTTTATCTTTGTTTATATAGAAATGTATGTATTAGGATAAACCCCTTGAGATGCACCATCTCGTTTTTAAGAGGGTCCCGACAAAAGCAACATACATGAACAAAATAACAGAAAGCAAAGCATGACAAACAAGGACAAACCACGTACAGTCTGTTAAGTACAATTCATGAAGTAATACATACAGACAGTAATGTCTAATAGATCCGTTTCATCGTCAATAACAAGAGCAGAGCAGCTGAAAGTGAGATGATAATGCTTAAACATACCCAACGATGCAAGGGATCTAATTGTAGCAGGTATAAGAAATTAAAATCAATGTTTAATGATGTAATATAGTTTAAACATACAGTAATTTTATAACTGTTTTATTTTGAAAACATTTCCGGTTAGCATTTGCTTGTGGTTACATTTTATTTTGAAAAGCTATTCCGGAAAAGATCTCCGAAGGGCCAACAGTAAGCTTGACTTCTGGTTTTCTGTAAAACACGATTCCAGCCGTTAAAAAGACTCCATTGTCTCTTACTTTTTAAGCTTCTCTCCTGGGACGCGGGAACAACGAACACAGCTACAGTAATACAGGTTAAGTAACAGTCTGTTGGGGCTTTAAACATGAACGCCCTTCCGCCAATACTCTTTTTTGCAGAGGGGAGTGGACAGAGGAATAAATCTGGACAGAGTGTCTAACTTGATAATTAGACGAGTAAGAGACAAAATACGGCTTTAAATAAGGGTTTAATTGAAGAAAGTGCTGACACATACAGTAATTGATTTGTTCAATGCACTTCCTCAGTGTTTGAATTGGAGCATAGTCTCCTACGGAGCCCTGGAGGGTTCACAGAGAGAAAAATAAATAAAACGTGGCCACGCTTTAGTAACTCGTGCGCACGCTTTAGTAACTCGTGCGCACGAGTTACTAAAGCGTGCGCACGAGTTCCTAAAGCGTGGCCTCGTTTTGTGTGTGTGTGGGCATTTGTTTATGATAGTATCGTTCGTGCCGGTGCACTCCGGCAGGACTATAGCACATCGAGATTAAGATTAAACGAATTTATTTCACTTGGGAATACACATATAACTATGGAGAACCAGATTTGTGTAAATTACTGTTCGTGGTAATTTGAAAACAAATGCCGGGGGTGTCGGACACACACAAACACACCGAACACGCACACACAGAGCGGAGCTGAGCACACACACACACACACACACACACACAGCATGCGCCCCGGTGACAGGACATATCCTTCATAAAACGAGAGGGAATACTCTGGTAGTTCGATGTGTGTAGAGGTGTGTGTGGTTAAACGTGGCAGCCTCGATCTCTATTCAGCGGTTCTAATGAAGGGCAACGCAGTGAAGTAAACAGTAAAAGGCACCGCTCTCTGCAGCTGGTGCTGCTCTTCTCAGATTCTGCTGAATTACACGTTACTGCCTCCAGTGCCCTGTACGACGAAGCCAGTTCAACAGACCCTGGATATGTTTGATTTACCCGGCTTAACTAACCCTAACAAACGCGATGTCGCTAAGCGGTCCTACGAAGCTGGTTATCAACTCAGCAAATTTAGTGCGCACGAGTTACTAAAGCGTGCGCACGAGTTACTAAAGCGTGGCCACGTTTTATTTATTTTTCTCTCAATGAACCCTCCAGGGCTCCGTAGTCTCCTGTTGAAATGGTTAAGTAAATGTGTGTGTCATCTGCATAGCTTTGGTATCTTATTTAGTTGTTTTTCATTTTCTGAGCCAGTGGTAGCATGTAGACGTTAAAGAGAAGAGGCCCCAGGACGGAGCCTTGACGTGTCATATTTGTCAACTCAGATGTGTAGTGACCTATAGAAACAACGTTTTTCCTGTCCTTTACATAGGATTCAAACCAATTTAGAACTGTCGCCGAAAGTCCAACCCAGTTTTCCAGTCGGTCTCGTAATATGTTGTGGAAAATAAACATAAAACAGGAAAACACAGACAGATCTTCACAAGTGAAAATACTCAAGTAAAGTCCTTAAAATATGTACTGAAGTGCAGAACGTGGGTAATTGTACTTGGTGACATCCCAGCTCTGCTCTGTGTTTTTACCAGAGGTGGGACCAAGTCGTTGTTTTGCAAGTCTGAGTCAAGTCTCAAGTCTTTGCGCTCAAGTTCAAGTCAAGTCCAAGTCCTAAACTTTGACAAAACGAGTCTTAAACAAGTCATTATGTGCTTTTCACCAAATGTAATGACATCGATCAACAGAATAATACTTAATAATCAAACTGCTCTTTATTAGTCACATTCATAATTTAATAATCAATTTTCTCTCTGCTGGTAAAGTAACGTGTTTTTTTCTATTTTAAGAGGGATCAGTAAGGTAAGGCTACCGTGACGGTTTGATTCAGAAGGAGTTTAATGGATAAGATCCCTGATGTTGAGGTGACCAGAATGTTTATTTCCACTGTGTACAACATGTTGTAAGGGACCCACGATCTATCTTTATGTAAGGGATAATTTGCAGCGAGGCGGCCTCTATTGGGAAAAGAACACCTGCATCTAGATCCCTCTGCAGGTGGTACTTTAACTATACTTTGATGCTAATACTTTTGTACTTTTACTTGTAACATTTTGAATGCAGGACTTTTTATTGTAACCGAGTATTCCTACACTCTGGTACTTTTACTCAAGTACAAGATCTGAACTTCTCCCACCTCTGACAATAAATCCTGAGTGGTTACCAAAAAGAAAACCTGCTCTGAAGGTTATTTTCATTTTTCAAATCCTGCACTCAGCTTTGCTTTCTCCAATATCATTGAAATGCAGCCAGACGCTGCTTCCTTTTTCGGTTTTCGCTAATTTCTTGTCTTTTTCCGACGCGCTTGCATTTAAATCCGTCTCCACGTCGCTCTGTGCAGCTGGCCTGTACCACTACACCTGCTGTGCCCCCCACCCTTCTTTCACATAATGGTATGATCCTAGTGTGTCCTCGTATATGATTGGCCGCATGGTGGCCCAGCTAAATAAAGACCCGCCCCTGCCTGCAAGGATTCTCAGCAAGAGTAGGAGCGGCTGAAGATTCTGCTCTCCCCAACGGGAGTCTTCTCTTCTAGCGGCATCTCGTGATCGGCGTGTTGGAGACCTCTGAATTAAAGTATCAAGTCACCTCAAGTCAGAAGGCTCAAGTCCAAGTCAAGTCCCGAGTCATTGGTGTTCGAGTCCAAGTCATGTGACTCGAGTCCACACCTCCATGTTGTTCTTCAAAGACATCGTTTTTCCTGTCTTTTAAGTAGGATTCAAACCGATTTAGAACTGTTTCTGAAAGTCACACCCAGATCAGGTATAGGAACCCCATTTTGCCTGCAGATCTGCGTCAGACTCTTTATCCTTCTGTCAAGATGCTAACAACGCCTGTTTCTCCTGCCGAGGTGTGGAAGCCCCCTGTTCCCCTGCTCCATCGAAGAGGACTCGGCTTCGTTCTGCAATATCTGAGACGCTCCTAACTTCCAACCACATGGTCCTGTATGCCTCGGTGGTCCCGCAACAACTTTTGCCCTCCAGAGAGGTTCTTCATCCTCATAGGACTCCCTCTTTCCTTTCTCACTTCCTGCGTGGTGGTCCAGCAAGTCTGGTCGACCTTCATCCCGTCCTCTACAGCTGCTCCTCCCATCTGGTCCCGCTATCTGCTCCCAGGCCATCCTCCTGATACTTCCTGCCAGAGAGAACCACAGACTCATCTCTGCAGTGTGCAGGACATGAAACTCAGTCAGATAAAACATCTTGGAGAGTTGAGTGTAGCGTCCGATAGTCAGGTCAGAGATACTGCTCTAAGAATGGCACACCCAGAAGAGTCTGCAGTGTGAAGAGCATGAAGCTATTTCAAAACAACATGAACACAACACCGGCTAATACACGTGTTCGTTGGTCGGCATCAGAGGGTCAAACCTGCAGAGCTCTGCTGCTGCTGTTAACCACTTCTTCACAGAAACGCTTCTTCAGTTCTCGGAAAAAGTAAAATAAATCGGCAGAGATACAAAGAGGAACCACCATGTTGTTAACAGGCCATTAAAACTGGCCATCTTTACATGCTCAACTTCCTCTGTTGTGTTGCTGATGAAGAAGGCCTGCAGTTACCGTCACTCTGAATAACCAAAGAGAAGAAATGCATCAGACATAAAAGTCTGGTGTTAAAAAAGTGTCTTTTTATCACACATCAAAAACAAGAGAGATGAAATGCTGATGTCACACATTAACCCAACGGCCATCAGAGGAGAGATGGATGAGGAAGTGACTCCTCCTTATCACAGGAAGTAGATGCTGAGTTCTTGTTAAAGGAATGGTCCACTCATTAGATAATTAATCAACACTTCAGTATTTAGTGAAACATTATGTTTAAACCATACCCTGAAGAAATCAGCGATATTCCCCGGTAAATAATGATTTTATAGCTCTTTTTTATCAAAACCTTTATATTCCGTCTGGCCGCCGCCATTTTTGCCATTTTCAGTAGTCACGTGATGGTCGTGACGTCATCCATGCGTTCACTTTGTCAACACACGGAAACATGGCGGAGTATTTGAGTTCGGACTCGTCAGCAGAGGAAGAAGTTTTGACCAATGTGAAGAGATTGGATGGGGGAATTCAGCCATACAGGTTCGAGCCAAGTAGTCAGAACCGTCAGGAATCCAGGGAGAGTGACGATGAGGATGAACAGCGCGGTGATCTTGCTGGAGACGATCCCTTTACTCGTGCAATTGATTTCGGGAGGCGAGTAGGGAGACCTGTACATGAGTGGTGTACTTGCGATCGGTGTGTAGCCAATCCTCTTATGAACATTTGTTGTCATGAGCTAGAAGAGCTTGAAAATAAACTGTTCACAGACGACTTGGATTGCATACGTTTACACAGGGAATTCGACACTGGGGGAAAATGCACACTAGCCGGTACTACACTATATGGAAAGGCCACCAAAAACTGTCCTGGCCTGGACGATGAAGGACGTTAAAACGGGGCTAGCCGCTGCAATGGAAATGCGCTATAACATACCTTATTCTTACTCCGAGCACTACTTCTGCTCCTCCGTCGCTTCACACTTGCAGAGGGCGATTTCTCAACTGGCCGAACTGGTGTCCTGGTCGGTGATGACACCAGAAAGACCGATGGTACTGTATCTCCATTAAGTAATGGTTGTTCCATAAATCCCATGTTATGTTTTATCATACTCTCAGAGTAGTCGTCCGGAAATTTGAAATGTTCGCTGCATACATGAGCCTGTAAATCTCTCGGTTCGGGCCGGCCACATTTCGCTAGCCACTGCCTCCGAATGTACTTCTTACGCTTACCTTTTGGCAACAGATGGAACCGAGCATTCCGTGGATTGTTCCTATCAGAATTGTGGCAATATTTCGCGATACAGTGAGGCATATTTGAAGAGAGAAACTACAGTAAATAACATGGAGATCAACGTGTCTTCGAAAACCAAACGCATGGTTTACGTCACGTCCGGAAAATGGCGGCGCCCACAGTGTTGATGTTATTTCGGTATATAATCAGTTTAAAATCACTGATAATGTCATCGGATTAAAAAAATAAATAAAATACTGGCAGAGACTGGTCTGTTTTATCGGATGATAATTATTTGTGTGTCATGAGTGTCATGAGCATACCATTCCTTTAAAGAAGCAACCGGAGAGAGACTGACAGTCGAGAGCCAGAGACCGAGAGAGAAGCACGATGTCTGAGTTCAGAAGGATCGTGATGTCTTCATTCCTGATGCTGATTTCCGTCTTTGTTTCTTTAACAGCTGCAGATGTGAAACGTTGCTCCCGCATCGTCAGAGTTGGAGATGAAGTCACTTTGCCTTGTTACAATGTGACACATGATCAGGATAAGTGTGAGAGTACTTCCTGGATCTTCAGTGATTCAAGAAGCGCAGCAGTGCCGCTGTTTGAATACGGAAAGATTCACAAAGATGCCAAAGCTAATTCAGACGGACTGAGAGTTAAAAAGAAGTGTTCTCTCGTTATAAAGAACGTCACAGAGGAAAATGCTGGTCGTTATGATTGTCAACAACACAACAAATCCCGGCATAAACAAGGTTCAGGATCAGACGTTTGTCTGTCTGTTGTTACCAGTTAGTATTTACATCGTAATGTTTTCAAACTGTCTTGGTAAAACAATAATAATAATAATAATAATAATAATAATAATAATAATACATGGGACTTATTATAGCGCTTTTCATGAAAACTCAAGACGCTTTGACAGAGAATTAAGAGGAGAAAAAAAAGACAAGAGAAAACTAAATAAAATAAATAGATAACAAAGAAATACAAAAAGAGATAAACAGAACAGAAAATAGGGGGAGGGGTGGTCAGTGGTTGAATGCAGTGTTGAAAAGGTGGGTTTTGAGTGATGTTTTGAATGCTGTGAGGGAAGAAGAATCTCTGATGGATTGGGGTAGTGAGCTCCAGAGGGTGGGTGCAGCAACGGAGAAGGCTCTGCCGCCCCAGGACTTGAGGTTGGTCCGGGTGGGGAGGGACAGGAGGTCGGCAGTAGCAGAGCGGAGGGAGCGAGTGGGAGTGTGTCTTTGGAGGAGGTCAGTCAGGTAGGATGGGGCAGCCAGGTTATGGAGTGCTTTGTATGTCATCAGGAGGATCTTGTACTGAATTCTCTGGGGGATGGGGAGCCAGTGGAGCTTGATGAGGACTGGGGGGGGTGTGTTCACGGATTCGGGTGTGGGTGAGTAGACGGGCGGCGGAGTTCTGGATATATTGAAGTTTTTTGAGGATTTTTGCAGGTGAACCGTAGATGAGGCTGTTGCAATAGTCCAGATGGGAGGTGATGAAGGCGTTGATGAGTGTTTCGGCAGCAGTGGGAGAGAGAAATGGACGTAGACGGGCGATGTTTTTGAGGTGGAAGAAGGCTGTCTTTGTGATCTGTTTGATATATTTGTTGTAGAAGAGGGTTTGGTCAAATATGATGCCTAGGTTCCGGATGTGAGGGGAGGTTTGAACTGGGAAGCCGTCTATGTTGAGGGTGAAGTTATGGATAGGTGTGGTGAGCTTGTTTTGTCCAATGATTATTATTTCAGATTTATCGCAGTTGAGTTTCAGGAAGTTAGTTGGAGCCAGGATTTGATTTCAGTGATGCAGTTTGTCAGAATGGAGTGGGTAGCAGTGGAGATGGATTTGGTGGAGATGAGAAGCTGGATGTCGTCGGCAAAGCAGTGGAATTGAAGTCCATGACGGCGGATTATGTGACCAAGGGGAAGCAGGTAAAGGATGAAGAGGAGGGGGCCGAGAACTGAACCTTGAGGGACACCTTGGGGGAGAGGAGCGGTGGGGGATTTGCAGTTATTGATGTAGATGAACTGGTTTCTGTCAGAGAGTGAACCAAGAGAGGGCAGTGCCGGTGATGTTGAAGGTGGTTTCAAGACGGGTGAGGAGGATGGAGTGATTGATGGTGTCGAAGGCAGCGCTGAGGTCAAGGAGGATGAGGATGTTGAGGTTACCAGCATCGGAGGAGAGGAGAAGGTCATTTGTAATTTTGAGGAGTGCGGTTTCGGTACTGTGGTTTTGAGCGGAATCCGGATTGAAAAGTTTCATAGAGGTTATTGTCAGAGAGGTGATGCTTGAGTTGGTCTGAAGTTATTAGGGTTGTCAGGGTTTAGTCCGGGTTTTTTCAGAATAGGGGTGATGGCAGCTATTTTGAGGGACGGTGGGATGGTGCCAGAAGACAGGGTGGAGTTGATTGCTGTAGAGATGAGTGAAGAGAGAGTCGGAAGGCAGGCCTTAACAAAGCTGGAGGGAATGGGGTCCAGGGTGCAGGTGACAGTTTTCATTCCTGTGAGGAGATAAGAGAGGTCAGTAGTGGAGACAGGGGAGAACTGGGACAGGGGTTGGCAGGATAAGGGGGGGGCAGGTGGCTTGAGGGAGAGCTGGTGTGGTAGTGGTTAAGCTGCTGTAAATGTTGTCTATTTTGCTTTGAAAAAATGTGAGAAAGAGCTGCATTTGTCTACTGTGAATGACTGAGTGGTCGTGTCCAGGGGGATGAGGAGTTTGTTTATTGTGGAGAAGAGTGTTTTGGGGTTTCCGGAGCCAGAGTGGATTAACTGAGAGTAGTAGGTGGTGCGGGCATGGGAGAGGGCATCTTTATATTGCTGTAGGTGGTCTTTGTGGCTTCATCGGTCTGCGACCTTCAGCACTCACTGGATCGGTTCGCAGCCGAGTGTGAAGCGGCTGGGATGAGGATCAGCACCTCCAGATCTGAGGCCATCGTTCTCAGCAGGAAACCGATGGACTGTCCACTCCAAGTAGGGAATGAGTCCTTACCCAAGTGAAGGAGTTCAAGTATCTCGGGGTCTTGTTCTCGAGTGAGGGAAACAATGGAGCGTGAGATGGGGCCGGAGAGTCGGAGCAGCGGGAGCGGTAACTGCAGTCGCTTTAAACCGCACCGTTGTGACGAAAAGGGAGCTGAGCCAGAAGGCAAAGCTCTCTGTCTACCGGGCATGTTCGTTCCTACCTCACCTATGGTCATGAAGGATGGGTCAGGACCGAAAGAACGAGATCGCGGATACAAGCGGCCGAGATGGGTTTCTTCCGCCGGGTGGCTGGCGTCTCCCTTAGGGATAAGGTGAGAAGTTCGGTCATCAGGGAGGGACTCGGAGTTGAGCCGCTCCTCCTTCGCGTCGAAAGAAGCCAGTTGAGGTGGTTCGGGCACCTAGTTAGGATGCCACCCGGGCGCCTCCCTAGGGAGGTGTTCCAGGCACGTCCAGCTGGGAAGAGACCAAGGGGTAGACCTAGGACCAGGTGGAGGGATTATATCTCTTCGCTGGCCTGGGAGCGCCTTGGGACCCCCAGTCAGAGCTGGTTGATGAGGGGAAAGGAACGTTTGGGGCTCTCTGCTGGAACTGCTACCCCCCGCGACCCGACCACGGATAAGCGGGAGAAGATGGATAGATGGATGGTCTTTGTAGGGTTGAGAATGAATTGTGAGACCTGTTTTTATTGAGTCTTTCAAGTTGCCGGGCACGGGTTTTCATCAGACGGAGTTTAGGGGTGAACCAGGGAGCAGAGCGGGTGAAGGAAACTGTTTTGGTTTTTATGGGTGCAAGTTGGTCAAGGCAGGAGGACAGAATGTTGTTGTAGTAGTCAGTGAGATCAGAGGGGCTACGGAGGTCCACAAAGGGAGTGGTGGATATTTTTTCAGAGAGGGAGGATGAGAGCGAGGTAGCTGAAACACAGCTTAATTTACGGAAGTTGATTTTGCGTTTTTGCTTTGGTGGTGGGGTGGGAATGTTGATGGTCATGGTGATGGCTAAGTGGTCGGAGAGGAAGAGGTCTGAGCCAGACAGATGGTGAAGGTCTAGTCCAGTCGAGCAAACAAGATCCAGATTGTGGCCACGGTTATGGGTCGGAAAGTTGACATGTTGAATGAGGTTGAAGCAGTTAAGCATGTCCGTGAAGTCTGTAGTTATTGTAGAGTCAGTGGAGTCCGTGTGGATGTTGAAATCACCAAGTAGGAGGACTGAGGTGGAGAAAGAACAGAGCTGGGTCAGAAATTCAGAGAAATCAGAGAGGAATGATGGGTTTGGTTTGGGAGGGCGGTAGACAACTGCCAGACTGACTGTGTGTGACCAGAGAGTTTAAAAGCCAGGTGTTCAAATGAAGGAGCAGATGAGATGGGGATGAGGCTGGTTTTAATGTCCTGTCGGTGTATTACGGCAATTCCACCACCTCGGCCCTCCGAGCGTGGCTTTTTTATGTATGAGTATCCATTGGGTGCAGTGAGGTTGAGTGAGAGATAATCCAGAGGTTGTTGCCAGGTTTCTGTCAGACAGAGAAAGTCCAGTTTATTGTCCAGAATGAATTCGTTGAGAATGTGGCTTTTATTGTTGAGGGACCGGGTTTTAAACAGAGTGAGCTTCATATTGCTTTGTGTGGTGAGGATTGACTCAGGTGTCATTGCCATGGCTTGCAGACAGGGGGCGCGCACGTCTGTATTGTTGTGATGACGTAAATCAAATCAAATCAAATCAAGTTTATTTATAAAGCACATTTTAAAACAACTTTCGGTCGCGCCAAAGTGCTGTACATGAATAAAAAATATACGGAACATATTGCAATTTGTAGCATTTAAGTTAAAAACAACAAATATAAAGGCAGACACAGTTAAAATACAAAATGAAAAATGTCATGCTCTGCTCACTTTTAAAAGGCCAGAGAGAAAAAGTGTGTTTTTAGAGAGGATTTTAGGCTTTTAGCCCCTAGTGTCTGGGCCGACCTCACAGGTAAGGGCAGAGTGTTCCAGAGCCTGGGACCAGCTGCTGCGAAGGCTCGGTGCCCTCTAGTTTTTAGCCTGGTTTTCGGCACTACCAGCAGCATTTGGTCGGCAGACCTTAGAGCTCTGGCTGGGGTGTATCGCTGGATTAAGTCAGCTATATAAGCCGGAGCCAGCCCGTTTAGGGCCTTAAAAACAAATAAAAGGAGTTTAAAATCTATTCGGAACCGAACTGGAAGCCAGTGAAGTGAGGCCAGAATGGGGGTAATGTGGTCACGCCTTTTGTGGCCAGTCAGGAGACGTGCAGCTGCGTTCTGAACTAGCTGCAGGCGTTTATTATGGATGCCTGATCCATGCCCACATACAAAGCGTTGCAGTAGTCCAGTCGCGATGTCACAAAAGCGTTAATTACCCTCTCTAAGTCTTTAAAAGATAAAAACGACTTGGTCTTAGCCAATAGTCCGTAATTTAAAAAAAGCAGGTTTTGACTACGCTGCTGACCTGTTTATCGAATTTAAAAGTGCTATTGAAGGTTACTCCAAGGTTCGTTACAGCGGGGAGGATGTTTTTACTCAGAGAGCCAAGAATGTCAACCTGGGAGGCCGGAGGTTGGTTTCGTTTTAGAAGTTCGTGGTGTCTGATCGCAGAGATGCATAACGGTGTGGAATGGTTGTTGAGTTGTAGAAGTCTCGCAGCGGAGTACCTCAATGCCATGCCAGGCAGGAGAGCCGGAGCGCAGGTGAGCCGGGCAGCCGCTAGCATTAGCAGCTAGCGGGTATCCTGCAGCTTGATGACTGCAGAGATGCAGGCAGCTAGCTCCAGGTAGTCCACGGAAGAGGGGTCCAGGCCAGCCAAAGGCAGGACACGTTTTGAAAAGTTCGGGAATGGGGTGGAGGAGCTAGGCAGCAGGGGCGGTTCTAGGAGGGGGCCAGGGGGGGCCAGTGCCCCCTAACACTGACCTCTGACCCCCCTGTGGCCCCCCTAACAATGAAAAGGTTTTTTTATGTATATTTTCTGGTACTCGGTTTGCCAAAAACCTCAGGATTTTGTTGCTGTAATGTGAGATTGTGCAGACAACCCTTATGTAAAGTAGAGATGTAACTGTTCATTGCCTTTATTTTTATATACATATGGTGTTAGTGCAAACATTGCACTATAACTTACGCTGAAGCTAACAGTAATAACTATAAGATCTATCTGAAATAAATAAGTGTACTGAAACAAATACCAATAACTGTATTGCATTGTTTTCTTATGCGCAATTACTTCATACTGTCTAGTTCTCTTTTTCGTCCTGCATTTATTGTGCCCCCTCAGAAAATAACTGGCCCCCCAGTGGCCCCCCCCAGTCAAATTGGTCTAGAACCGCCACTGCTAGGCAGGTGAAGCCGGGAGGATCAGAAGGAGAGCAGGTGGAGCGGCGAAACGGAGCCGGTGTTTTCAGGTAGGAAAACACGGACACTTTCACACATCTCAGTAATCCAGGCAGTGGAAGATTCACATAGATCTTAACCGGACTGGTCGGGCCAAAAGCTGCTAAGAAATGTTGAGGAAAGAGTAGAAAAGAGTAAAAAAAATCCAGACAGAGAAGCGGCGAGCAAACGACGCCATCGTCCTCTCACATCCGGTTGGAATACACTAAAACATTACAATAATAATGATTACAGTGATGAAGTTAATGTTACTCTTGTTGTCTTTCTCCCACAATATCTCCATCTTCAGTGACTGAACATCAGGACAATGATGAGGTGACGTTAGACTGCTCTTTGACGACACGTGGAAACTGTAGACTCACAGTGAAGTGGCTGCTTCAGGGTCGAGATGTGGATAAAGATCACAGAGAGATAAAGACATCACAATCTTCCTGCTCTGCCTCTGTGACATTTCTGACTTCTCCTTTTAGAAACACACCAAGGTCTGAGTTCTTTACTTGTAATGTTACTGATGAGAACACCAGGAAAGTACATCTGTTTCCCTTCAGCCCTCAGTCCTCAGGTGAAAACATGTTCAGCTGTTTTTAAGTCACTTGAACTGATGTTAAAAAATAACTAAAATATTGATTTATTTCATGGAAGTTTCTGACGGAATAATTTGTGTGTTTTTCTTTATTTGTTCGGCTAAGGATACAAACCAGCAAATCCAGAGACTGAACAGAACAGAAACATTTACAGTCAGAAAATACATGTTGTTGATCCAGATGTTGAAGACAAAGAGATAAAAGCCTCTGAGTATATGTAACTCTTCTAACTGCTCTCTTCCAGGGTGGTGGTGGGTGGATCATCGTTGTGATCGTGGATGTTGCGGCTCTCACAATAATCACTGTGGCTGTCATCAGACGGAAGAGGACTCGAGGTGAGGACATTCACACATTACACTTTACAAACAACAAGCTTTTGATAAACATGTATTTTAACCCAAGTCTCATTTATTTGTATTCTTTTGAAGGGAATGAAACTCAGACGGACGAGAACATGGTGAGATAAAACATATAAATACAATGTTTTAAAACTGAAAATGTAAGATTTATAAAATAGTAGCTTGGTTTTTCAAGGTAGTACATTTTTTTTTAATAATAATACATTTTATTTGTGTAGGCTGACCCTGAAGATGGTGTTTCCTACGCCTCCATCAGCTACACCAGGAAGAGCAGCAGGGTGAGCCGTCTCATTGATCACACTGGTGATGTGACTTTATCGTCTATTCTACTCTAAATGTGAACATAACTCACCGAACATCGTGCTGTATCAAAGAAGACTTGGAAACTGAGATTGAGAACATCAAATCTGCAGAGAAATGTTTATTGAGGATATAAATCAAGTGAGACGTCGGGTCCTTTTCTCACAGACTTCTGTACAATCAAGACTTTCAGAACTCCTTTATGCATAATCACTTTTCTTCCCCTGCAGGCTCACCTCATGATGATGATGAAGATGATGATGCAGTGACCTACAGCACTGTGGGAGCTCCCTCCTCTTCCTCTGCTGCCTCCGCTGATCCCAGCCTCCTCTACGCCACCGTCAACAAACCAAGAAAGAAACCGATGTAATGTTTAAATCAATAGCGTGATCGCTTGGATCAAAGATTTAGAGTTTAAGGGCACAGCTAGCAGAGTTTAATAAGATTCATATTAACCTTGCTTTTTGCTTTCTTTGGCTTAAATGCATCAAAGTGAGAGCACAGCCGCAGCTTCATGAACACATGTGAGTCCCTCTAATTCTTAATAATTAGAGCATGGGCAAAATGTTTTTTTTTAAATGAATTCTTGCTTGGTTTAATTAACCGTTGTTTAGTTATATCATTTAATGGACTATTGCATTTTCTTTAGTAGATTTGATTGTGTTGTATTATACCAAATGAAGTTACCTGATAGCCTTACCAGACTGAAGATGTATTTCCATGTAACACCTTTTAAGTGAAATATGTTTGGCTTTGTTTGGAGTTTTTGTGTTGGAAATAAAAAACTTTCTCAGGTGAAAATAAACTCTTTTAAAGGAGTTCTTGTTCAGCTGTCTTTAGTTTCAAACACTTTTATTTCTCACCAGTAGGAGGCAGCAGAGATCCTCCCAACATGTGGAGGTCCCTACTGTCCTCTCACACTGAGAAGCAGATCTCTGCAGACACAAACACAAACACTCACTCATGTGTGAATACAACACAGTCTCACTCCCTAAACGTCCAGGAGCGACGCTTGGTCAGGGTCCCGTGGCGTGCAGTTGTGAAGCACCGAGGCTCCTTCAGCTTCATAAACAGACGCAAAGAGCTTTCAACTGATTGCAATGTATTCCCATCTGCGGCGGTATTTGACACTCAGAGAAGCACCGCATCGGTCCATGTCGGCGGCACTTAGAGGCAATGTGAGTGTCCGTTCCCATTGGATAACGGAGGATTGTACACCCGGAAGTAAGTATTCTCCTTACTGTTGATTGATTTTACAGTGATATCTGCACTACTTATCAACTAAAAAACACCATATTATCCTTGTTACTGTAATTACACAACATTGATTGGTTTAAATTGTGTACAATGCTTTTGGTATTTTTATACAATATATATATATAATATTACACATCTGGCTTAGTTCCTTATTTATCTACAGAGATCGGGCCTCAGAATAGACCGGAAACTATTTTTTTTACCATTCTGTTTTAACTTCACAATAAAGTTAGTAGTAATAATTTGTTTTGATATTATTGTTTTTATTAACTACTAGACCGCTGGGTCATGTTAAGACCATCTTTTCTGTGTTGCTGTGGGGTTTTTTCCATCGCTTTTGTGTCAATATCAAAACAATAACAAAATATATCCGTCGTAAACTAAACCAGAAACAGCAGTATATTTTATTTTGTTAACACTGTAAACTTGACAGCTTTTTAACCCAAACCACCTACTGGTTGAAGCACGTTATTACACGTTTGGAGTAATTGCAATGCAGGAAGATTGTGTTGCTTTTTAATGACTGTTTTAAAAATGCCTTTTTCTTAATGTCTTTCATTTTTGTAAAGCACTTTTGAATGTTTTATATTTGATGAAAACATTTAAATATTAAGAGTACATACAAAATAGTGGGAAAGTAGAAGGTCAATGATAGAAATATTGAATAAAAAATATCAAGAAGATACTGTAAGTGATCTCTACAATAAAACAGTTTATTGCCTGATAGGAGGATGTACAAAACAGACAAACTAATAAGGCTTTATTTAAACATTAAAGAATAGTTTAGGTTAAGGTCTTCTTTTAATAAGAAAAAGGCTTTGGGGGTATCTATCTACAGACACATATTAAGCCTGACAAAGTACTTAAAGTCTAATATATTGCATGGTTTGTTTTGGAACTTGACAATCAACTTTCCTGCAATGTTAACTTTGTTGAAGCACTTATTTTAACCGATATTATACATATGTATTATACTCTTATAAGATGTATGTAGATAGAATAAGAAATGTGCAGACTACGACAGTTTAATGGTGGAGGTATACACACATATTGATAGATGTCTTGTAATGCACTGTTGAGGAACTTGCGACCCAAGTTTTGGTATTAATTGACACCGTAGTTGTGAATAATATGATATGTCAATAACCTTA
Organism: Chaenocephalus aceratus; assembly: GCA_023974075.1. Classification (NCBI taxonomy): domain Eukaryota; kingdom Metazoa; phylum Chordata; class Actinopteri; order Perciformes; family Channichthyidae; genus Chaenocephalus; species Chaenocephalus aceratus. The sequence goes on along the minus strand of JAMFTG010001448.1, from coordinate 40,847 downwards.
GAAAATCTTGAAAGGGATGTGCAAAATAGCCATAATATTCAGTCTTTAATTAACTATTAGTAGAGAATAACGAGTAATACGGGAAAATACAAAAGCATTGTACACAATTTAAACCAATCAATGTTGTGTAATTAACAAGGATAATCTGGTGTTTGTGAGTCGATGAGTAGTGCAGATATCACTGTAAAATCAATCGACAGGAAAGAGATACTTACTTCCGGGTGTACAATCCTCCGTTATCCAATGGGAATGGATGCTCACATTGCCTTTAAGTGCCGCTGACATGGACCGGTGCGGTGCTTCCCTGAGCGTCAAATACCGCCGCAGATGGGAATACATTGTAATCAGTTGAAAGCTCTTTGCGTCCGTTTATGAAGCTGAAGGAGCCTCGGCGCGTCCCAACTGCACGCCACGGGACCCTGACCAAGCGTCGCTATTGGACGTTCAGGAGTGAGACTGTGTTGAGATGAACGAACATTATGAGAGAGGGATGGAGGGATAGAGCTGAACAGATAAAGGGTCAAAAGGGATGAAAGGTGGGATGAAAGGGAAGTGGTGAATGTTGAATGGAAGAAGAGATGCTACGATGTATGGATGAAGGTATGTAGGAAGGGAGGGATGGATGGATAAAGGAAAGTAGGGAGGGAGTATTAAACTGGTGTACGGATGTCTGGAGGAATATATGACGGGATGAGAGGAATGTACAGATGTAGAGAAGAAGGGTCATGGGGTTTAGAGAAGAAGCAATGAAGGGATGTAGGGAGGGGATGATGGATGGTTAAGGAATGAGATAAGGGATTCAAGGAGGGTTAAAGTGGTGAACAGACGTAGGAAGGGAGGGAGGAGGGTCGAAGGGATGAAGGGATGTAGGGATGAAGAGATGAAGGGTAGAAGGATTTTAGGGAAGGTGGGATGAAGGGTCTTAGGGTTGAAAGGATGAAGGGTTGAAGGGCCTGCTCCCTGGCGCGGAAAAATACCTTTCGCTCCGCTACAGTACCTCTTCATTAGTGCATGTCTATAGGTCATGAGGGATTGCATGATTGAGGGAAGTAGGGGAGGGACGGATGAAGGAATGTTGGGGGGGGGGGGGGGGGTAGTGAAGTATCAGCCTTATTTGACAGGAATACCGACTTTGACTTTTCACACAACCTCTTTGCACTGGTTCCAGATAAATGGCCTGAACACTTCAGGAGTTAATGCCTGACTGAGGGGGTCTCCAATCGGAAAGGTGTACAGGGATCTAGGGTTAGGGTTAGGAAGAGATGTAGGAAGACGGATAAAGAGATAATGAGGGTTAAAGGGATGTAGGTAGGGCGGGTGAAGGGATTTAGGAATGTGGGTAAGGATGAGGTAGGACGGGGATTGGATGAATGGAAGGAAAAGGGGGGTGGGTCATGAAATAAGAGTGAATGAGGCTGCATGTGTTGACCGGGTAACAGTAGCTCAGCAGGTGGTCAGAGGTGTGGTTGAGTTGTCGCCCTGCTTCATAAGTAACATTCATGTTGGACGCACATGAGCTCTTTTTGTAAATACAAATTATCCTGAGAAATCTTAAAGGGACCAAAGATTCATCAGTTCAGTGTGCAGAGCATGACAATAACTCAGATACAACGTGTTAGTTTTTATTAAGAATTTCAGAACAACATGCGTTCAAAAGTCATTAATTATACTTTATTAGAATTCATTTTAGACAATAGTTACTGTTTCCATTACTCATATCTCTGTTTTGTATCTGGTCAACATCAGTGGTTTGACCTGCAGAGCTCTGCTGCTGCTGCTGCTGCTGCTGCCACCACAGCCTCAACAACACCTATAGAAAAACCACCAGTCTCAGACCACTGTGTGTGCATGCAAACACCATTAGCAAGTCTGTTTTCTGATAAAAATGATATAAAAAAATAAATACTGAAAGTATTTATGGAAACAAATAATTCACAATAGTGATAAAACACCAACAACTACTCAATATATAATGCTATATGTACATTCCCTGCACGGTATTGCTTTAAGCACCTACCTGCATCAGAGGGTACAACCACCAGAGTTCTGCTGCTGCTGCTGCTGACCACATTTTCACAGAAACACTTCTTGTCCGGTTCTCAGAAGAGAAATAAAGAAGCATCCGGGGAGAGACTCTGACAGTCGAGAGCCAGAGACCGAGAGAGAAGCACGATGTCTGGATTCAGAAGGATCGTGATGTCTTCATTCCTGATGCTGCTGCCTCCACTTTCCAGGTGAGGACGCAGAGAACACACACTGTTCACGACTGTTAGTGAAAGCTAGTGAGGGCGTCTTCATTGAAATCGATGTATCCTCGGGCGAGATGCTGAACGCCAAGTCGCTCCAATGGGGAACGGTGTGTGAAAGATACCTTCTGTCGTGGTGTTCCGTTTCTACATTTAATATCCACTCTCCTCTATCGGGGTGTGGGCTATGACGCGCCTCTCTTCGCTTCCTAACTAACTTTGCAGAGATCGTTGTAGCGTTGAAATCACATCAGGTTTTATTCTTTGATCCAGGCGACATACAAACATGAAGACAAACTTCCTCGCTTCAAAGTAACTCAAAGTTCTCCGTATCAAAAAAAGGACAAAAAGAACACGGTCAAAAGACTCTACCGCTTCCTGTCTAATCACACCCTCAGCTGTGAACCAACGCCATGCCATATATAGAGATACAGACATGCACGTCTGTCCCTCTCTGTCTCTCTCTGTGTCCCTGTCTGTCTCCCTCTGTCTCTCTCCGTCCCTCTTTGTCTCTCTTTGTCTCTTTGTCCCTCTCTGTCTCTCTCCGTCTCTCTCTGTCTTTGTCTCTCTCTGTCACTCTCTGCCTCTCTCTGTCTCCTCTCTGTCCCTCTTTGTCTCTCTCTGTCTGTGTCTGTCCCTCTCTGTCTCTCTCTGTCCTCTCTCTCTCTGTCTCTATATGTCCCTATATGTCCCTCTCTGTCTCTCTCTTTCTCCTCTTTGTCTCTATGTCTGTGTCTGTCCCTATCTGTCTCTCTGTCTCTATCTGTCCCTCTCTGTCTCTGTGTCTCTATCTGTCTCTCTATCCCTCCCTGTCTCTGTCTCTCTGTGTCCCTCTCTGTCTCTTTCTGTCACTCTCTGTCCCTCTCTGTCCCTGTCTCCTCTCTGTCCCTCTCTGTCTCTGTCTCTTCTTTTTCCCCTCTCTGTTCCTCTCTGTATTTGTCTCTCTCTGTCTCTCTCTGTCCCTTTCTGTCTCTCTCTATCTCTCTGTCTCTCTATGTCCCTCTCTGTCTCTCTCGGTCTCTCTCTGTCCCTCTCTCTATCTGTCTCTCTCTGTCCCTCTCATTCTCGGTCCCTCTCTTTCCCTCTCCGTCTCTCTCTGTCTCTATATGTCCCTCTCTCTTTCTGTCTCTCTGTCCCGCACTCTCTCTGTCCCCCCTCTGTCCCTCTATGTCTCTCTCCGTCTCTCTGTCTTTGTCTCTCTATGTCCCTCTCTGTCTCTTTCTGTCCCTATCGGTCTCTCTCTGTCTCCTCTCTGTCCCTCTCTGTCTCTTCTTTGTCCCTCTTTGTCACTCTCTCTCTGTCTGTCCCTCTCTGTCTCTCTCTGTCCCTCTCCGTCTCTCTCTGTCTCTATCTGTTCCTCTCTCTTTCTGTCTCTCTCTGTCCTGCTCTCTCTCTGTCCCTCTCCGTCTCTCTCTGTCCCTCTCTGTCTCTCTCGTCTCTCTCTGTCTTTGTCTCTCTCTGTCTCTTTCTGTCTCTCGGTCCCTCTCTGTCTCTATATGTCTCTCTCTGTCTTTGTCTCTGTCTCTGTCCCTCTATGTCCCTATCTGTCTCTCTCGGTCTCTCTCTGTCCCTCTCTCTATCTGTCTCTCTCTGTCCCTCTCTGTCCCTCTCCATCTCTCTCTGTCTCTATCTGTCCCTCTCTCTTTCTGTCTCTCTCTGTCCCGCTCTCTCTCTGTCCCTCTTTGTCTCTCTCTCTCTGTCTGTGTCTGTCCCTCTCTGTCCCTCTCTGTCTCTATCTGTCTCTCTCTCTATCTCTCTCTCTCTGTCTTTGTCTCTGTCCCTCTATGTCCCTCTCTGTCCCTCTCGGTCTCTCTCTGTCCCTCTCTCTATCTGTCTCTCTCTGTCCCTCTCTGTCTCTGTCCCTCTCTGTCCCTCTCCGTCTCTCTCCGTCTCTATCTGTCCCTCTCTCTTTCTGTCCCTCTCTGTCCCGCTCTCTCTCTGTCCCTCTCCGTCTCTCTCTGTCCCACTCTGTCCCTCTCTGTCTCTCTCCGTCTCTCTCTGTCTTTGTCTCTTTCTGTCCCTCTCGGTCTCTCTCTGTCTCCTCTCTGTCCCTCTCTTTCTCTCTCTGTCTCCTCTCTGTCCCTCTTTGTCACTCTCTCTCTGTCTGTCCCTCTCTGTCTCTCTCTATCCCTCTCTGTCCCTCTCTGTCTCTCTCTATCCCTCTCTGTCCCTCTCTGTCTCTCTCTGTCCCTCTCTGTCTCTATCTGTCTCTCTCTGTCCCTCTCTGTCTCTATCTGTCCCTATCTGTCTCCTCTATGTCCCTCTTTCTCTCTCTGTCCTCTCTGTCCCTCTCTGTCTCTCTCTGTCTATATCTGTCCCTCTCTGTCTCCTCTCTGTCTGTCCCTCTCTGTCTCTCTCGGTCTCTCTCTGTCCCTCTCTCTATCTGTCTCCCTCTCTGTCTCTGTCCCTCTCTGTCCCTCTCTGTCTCTCTCTGTCTCTATCTGTCCCTCTCTCTTTCGGTCTCTCTCTGTCCCGCTCTGTCCCTCTCCGTCTCTCTCTGTCCCTCTCTGTCTCTCTCCGTCTCTCTCTGTCTTTGTCTCTCTCTGTCTTTGTCTCTCTCTGTCCCTCTCATTCTCGGTCCCTCTCTTTCCCTCTCCGTCTCTCTCTGTCTCTATATGTCAATGACAATAACTCAGATACAACGTGTTAGTTTTATTAAGAATTTCAGAACAACATGCGTTCAAAAGTCATTAATTATACTTCATTAGAATTCATTTAGACAATAGTTACTGTTTCCATTACTCATATCTCTGTTTTGTATCTGGTCAACATCAGTGGTTTGACCTGCAGAGCTCTGGCTGCTGCTGCTGCTGCGGCTGCTGCTGCTGCTGCTGCTGCTGCTGCTCACCACAGCCTCAACAACACCTATAGAAAAACCACCAGGTCTCAGACCACTGTGTGTGCATGCAAACACCATTAGCAAGTCTGTTTTCTGATAAAAATATATAAAAAAATAAATACTGAAAGTATTTATGGAAACAAATAATTCACAATAGTGATAAAAACACCAACAACTACTCAATATATAATGCTATATGTACATTCCCTGCACGGTAATTGCTTTAAGCACCTACCTGCATCAGAGGGTACAACACCAGAGTTCTGCTGCTGCTGCTGCTGACCACATTTTCACAGAAACACTTCTTGTCCGGTTCTCAGAAGAGAAATAAAGAAGCATCCGGGGAGAGACTCTGACAGTCGAGAGCCAGAGACCGAGAGAGAAGCACGATGTTCTTGATTCAGAAGGATCGTGATGTCTTCATTCCTGATTTTGCTGCTCCACTTTCCAGGTGAGGACGCAGAGAACACACACTGTTCACGACTGTTAGTGAAAGCTAGTGAGGGGCTCTCTCATTGAAATCGATGTATCCTCGGGCGAGATGCTGAAACGCCAAGTCGCTCCCAATGGGGAACGGTGTGTGAAAGATACCTTCTTTCGTGGCGTTTTGATCCATTTCTACATTTAATATCCACTCTCCTCTATCGGGGTGTGGGCGATGACGCGCCTCTCTTTGCTTCCTAACTAACTTTGCAGAGATCGTTGTAGCGTTGAATCACATCAGGTTTATTCTTTGATCCAGGCGACATACAAACATGAAGACAAACTTCCTCGCTTCAAAGTAACTAAAAGTTCTCCGTATCAAAAAAGAACAAAACGAACACGGTCAAAAGACTCTACCGCTTCCTGTCTACTCACACCCTCAGCTGTGAACCAACGCCATGCCATATATAGAGATAAAGACATGCACGTCACATCCGACAGCAAAGAAGTGAGACTTGAACATCTTTTAAAGCGTAGTGTGACTCACAAAAATAACTAGTTAAGAGTTTACTCTAAAGCCTTAAGACAAACATTCAAACCATAATGATGAAACAGTCGTGTATCGTCCACCAAAGTCCAATAAGGATTTCATAACTGACTTTTCTGACTTTCTGTCCGGGATCATGGTGAAATATGATCGTGTTTTGATCTGCGGAGACTTTAATGTCCATGTGTGCTGCGAGTCCAAACCTCTGGTTAGGGACTTTTTAAATCTCCTCGACTCTTTTGGTCTTGTTCAGTCCGTGGTTGGCCCAACGCACGATAAAGGACACATCTTAGATTTAGTATTATCGTTTGGACTGTCTATCTCTGTGGATGAAATCTGTGCAGCGTATCTAAGACCATTTACCGGTTCTGTTTACCACCTCGATCCCTTCTGCGGGAGTCGAATCACGTGCCCCTGCGCGCCGTCTGCGTTCATTTAACCCCTTGACTGCCTCACAGTTTTCAGATGCTTTTAATGCTTCTCCGATCTGTAAATTAGAGGTGAACTGTGCTCTTAATGCTGATGAGCTTATCTCCATGTTTGACTCAACATGCACACTAATACTGGATTCCGTTGCTCCTTTACGCTTAGACGCACCAAAGTTCTCTTAGAGCCGTGGCTTAATGACTACTCGCGCTCTTAGACGCGCTTGTAGGCGTGCAGAGAGAAAATGGAAAAAGGATAAACTTCATGTCTCCTTAGAAATCCTTCGTGCTTGCCTTTCCGACTACCAGACGGCAGTCAAAGCAGCCAGAACAGAGTATATTTCTCTGTTAATCTCTAAAAAACAGCCATACACCTCAAGTTCTTTTTAATGTCCTCAATTCGATCATTAATCTTTGTGATGCTTCTCCAATTGTGCCATCGACTACTCTCTGCGATACATTTCTTAAATGTATTATCGAAAAAGTATCTGCGCTTAGGCTAGCCTATACTAGTGCTACCCCAGATCCTGCTCTCTTTCTGTGCCCTGCTGTCCTCGAACCACTTTGAGCCTGTATCCCTCACTTCTCTCTCGGATGTAGTCAAGCACCTGCGGCCGACAAACTGCACCTCAGACAGCATTCCCTCTCGCTTCCTGAGAGATGTTTTTGAATCAGTTGGATCAAGTGTTTTATTGCTTGTAAACACCTCTCTTACTGTAGCTCAGGATGTGTCCCAGCTGCCTTCAAACATGTCGTGGTTAAGCCACTACTTAAAAAGAAAAATCTTGACCCCTCCATTCTCGCAAATTTTAGGCCATCTCCCAGCTAACCTTTTTTATCTAAAGCCCTGGAGCAAGTAGTCTACGTCCAGCTGCAGTCGTTTTTTAACCACACATGGCATCCATGAAAAGTTCCAGTCTGGCTTCAAACCCATGCACAGTACTGAAACAGCCCTTTGAAGAGTTTTTAATGATCTGCTCTTAGCCGCCGACTCAGGTAGCTCAGCTGTCTTGGTGCTGTTGGACCTGACAGCTGCCTTCGACACTGTGGACCATAGCATCCTGTTGTCACGGCTTGAACAGTCCGCAGGCATCACAGGCTCTGCCCTTGCATGGTTCAGGTCCTACCTGACAGACCGTAGCCTCTCAGTGCAGTTAGGTGCCTTCTCCTCTGCCAAAGCCCCTCTTACCTGTGGGGTTCCCCAAGGCTCGATTCTGGGCCCCATCCTTTTTCTACTGTACATACTCAATTCTCACAAAACACAATATCCCCTTCCATTGTTATGCTGACGATGTACAGATGTACCTGCCTCTCAATCAAAATGCCAACTCACAGTTGAAGGACTGCTTAACAGAGATTAAATCCTGGCTGAGCCAAAACTTCCTCACCCTCAACGAGAGCAAGACCGAGGTCATCTTTTTTGGACCCAGACCTTCAGCCTCTCCGGTTGATATTCTGGGCTCCCTCAATAAAACATCCTCCCCTCTGTCATGAACCTTGGAGTGACCTTCAATAGCGCTTTTAAATTTGATAAGCAGGTCAGCAGCGTAGTCAAGACCTGCTTTTTTTAAAAATACGACTATTGGCTAAGACTACGTCGTTTTTATCTTTTAAAGACCTAGAATGGGTTATAAATGCCTTTGTTACCTCGAGACTGGATTACTGCAACGTATGTGGGTATGGACCAGGCCTCAATTAGACGCCTGCAGCTAGTGCAGAACGCAGCTGCACGTCTTCTAACTGGCCATAAAAAGCGTGACCACATCACCCCAATTCTGGCCTCACTGCACTGGCTTCCAATTCGGTTCAGAATTGATTTTAAACTCCTTTTATTTGTTTTTAAACACTAAATGGGCTGGCTCCGGCCTATATAGCCGAACTCCTCCATCGCTACACAGAGCCTTAAGGTCGGCTGATCAGCTGCTGCTGATAGTGCCCAAGACCAGGCTCAAAAACCAGAGGGTACCGAGCATTCGCAGCAGCTGGCCCCAGGCTCTGGAGCACTCTGCCCCTCCACGTGAGGTCGGCCCAGACCCTGGGGGTTTTTAAATCAACACTTAAAACTCACTTTTTCTCTCTGGCCTTCGAGGCTTCTCTTATCAAGAATAACTTTTAGCCAGGACCTTTTCCCTCTCTAACCTCTCGAGGTTTATTAGAGGGAAACGGTTTGCTGAGTGGCTTAGACAGGCCGGGGAGTGTTACGATTCGTAGACACAGCGTACCTTCCTATCTCTCATCAATTTTGTTGTTGACTTTGTTTCCCTGAGTGTGCCTCTCCACCTATCTTTCTTACTCTCTTATGCGGCTTTCACACCAGCGCTTTTCAGTTTCTAGCTCCGAGCGGGAGCTTTTCTGGTTCAGCTCCGGTTTCCCTTTTCAGCTCCCGCTCTGTTCACACCGCCCACTGGCGCCCCAGAGCTGCCCCTGCTGCGTCATGACGTCACCGTTTACATCGCTGATTTGCTCCCCAACGGCAGCTACGCTCACAACAACAACAACTGCGTCGGGTCGATGATCGTGTTGCTTTTAATCACACGAAGCCAGAATAAATTGAATAACGACTTCTCCAACCTTATGCTTTGCTCCAGAGTGCCGTGGTTCATTGTTTATTAATGTGTTTCTGCAGCATTTACCGACCGCTGCAGTGCTGGCTGCTCTCCACGGGAGTTTATTCTCCCGTTAGCTCCCGGTTAGCTCACACTGCAGCGGCCGCTCTAAAGTATTCACTGTCCCGACTCACACAAGCAGCTGATGCATATCCCCAGTTCCCTTAGCCTAAAGGCCCTGTCACACTGTCCCGAAATTGACACCCGATGGACACACGAATATGGAATTGTGAATTTCGCACGAAGATGGCCCCGAACCACACGAAGACAACATTTACATTACATTTAAGACATACAACTGCAATGAAAGTACCAAAAACAATTATGTTACAGTACTATGATACTGTACTGATATCTTCAGACTTTGTTCTTTACTTTCTCCGTCTTTATATGTAGAAAATATTACGTTTTCTCCGTAATGTTGTTTCCATAGCAACAACAATTTCCTGTCAACTGTCCTTCAAAATAATATATTATATCCCTTTTTAGTTTCGCAGAACACAAATTGGGTTATTTACATAATATATTTACATGATTTTGTTGTGCAATAAAACAACCCGATGGACACACGATAAAGGAAATGTTCACATTCGGCTGTGATCGTAGCAACATCGGGCCGTTCGTGAGGGCATCTTAAGCCATCGTATGATCGCTGGTGGAGTTTCTCAGGCTCCGGCAGCAACTTCGTGAGCGGAGGCAAAATCTTTGGCATGCCAAAAAATTGCCGAAGGACCTTGCGAAGGTTCATTTTCGTTTTGAATTCGTGTGTCAATTTTGCCCTTCGTAAGGCCATCGTGAGGGCATCTTGTTATCATCGGTGCCATCGGGCATTCGCCCCGATCAGAGTGAGGGCGAATGCACCGATGATAACACGAAGATTACACGATTTGACAAGATGCCCTCACGAGTGCCTTACGAAGTTGCCGCTCACGAAGTTGCTGCCGGAGCCTGAGAAACTCCACCGGCGGTCATACGATGGCTTAGATGCCCTCACGAATGGCCCGATGTTGCTACGATCACAGCCGAATTTGAACATTTCCTTTATCGTGTGTCCATCGGGTGTCAATTTCGGGACAGTGTGACAGGGCTTTAATGAATGTGTGTCAGTCTGAATTGACACTGTTTGGTATCACAACGCTGTTATGAAAGTTTCTCTGGTATAAAACGGGTGATGTTGGCATAGCAACCGAAGCTAAACTGACTACTTGCATCCGATAGCTGCAATAATACAAAACAACACGTCTGCCTCTCTCCAGAATGATCGATAACAGTGAACGGATGGTCAAAGTAAGGCACAAATAAACAGAATCACACGAAGCCTGGTTAGTGTTGCCTGACTTTATAAAGTGTGTTTATAGGCACTACTGCTTGTAGGCAGGCATAACAGTCGACCCATGTCAGGGGAGGTGGGTTTAGTTTCCTGCACGCCTCGACGTGAGAGAGACGTAAGCGACGTCGCCTCTTAGCTCCAAAGCTCTTGCCTCTGGACCGACAATTTTTTGGAGCTGGAAATGAAGCGGATTCCAGAGCTAAGAGCCGGCGCCGCTGCGGTGTGAACAGGAAAACCCGGCGCTTTTCAGGCTCTAGCTCCGAGCCGGAGCTGAAAAGGCGCTGGTGTGAAAGGGGCATTACTTGCTACCCTTTGCTCTCAACCTATTCTAAGGGAGTTTGCATTGAGCAAGGGGCACATGCTCTGTATAAACTGGGGGTGAATGGTGACTTGTTGTATGTAAAGCGCTTTGAGGGGTGAGAGACGGATGAAGAGCTTTATAAATACAGTCCATTCACCAGTACATGAAATAAACAGCTCTAACATCACTGACGGTACTTTACTGCGTACTGTTCCTTTAACTGAGAGCGATGAGTTGTGTTTGTAACCTGGTGACTTTAGTGAACTCTCGCTCACTAGAACCCACATAGCAACATTCTTTAAAGTGACCGTCACCCTGACTCTGAACGCTTCAGTTAGTGATGTGGATCTGTAATTAACTCTGGTTTGAATGAGTCGTTAAACGATTCATTAAACAGATCAACCAGAACTCTAACTCTTACCTTTTCATACATCATCATTCTGTCAGCATTTATCACGTCTATATTTCCTTCTGCTTTTTTTCCCGAACAACTGCAGATTCAAACCAATACTTCCCCACTGTCAGAGCTGGAGATGAAGTCACTTTGCCGTGTGCCTATGTGATAGAGGGTCGGGATGAGTGTAAGGGTACTACCTGGCTCTTCAGTGATTCAAAAGGCACAGTGACGCTGTTTGAAGGCAGACAGATTCAGAGAGAAGCCAAAGCTAAATCAGACAGACTGAGAGTTACAGAGAATGTGCTCTGGTTATAAAGAAGGTCACAGAGGAGGATACTGGAGGTTACACCTGCAGACAGTTCAGATCAGGAACATATCTTTCAGACTCTCGTGTTGATCTGTCTGTTGTTACCAGTGAGTATTTACATCGTCATGTTTTCAAACTGTCTTGTTAAAACAATATACTGAAACATTACAATAATCATGATTACAGTGATGAAGTTAACTTTACTCTTGTTGTCTTTTCTCTCTCAATATCTCCGTCTTCAGTGACTGAGCATCAGGGCAACGATGAGGTGACGTTACGCTGCTCTGTGGTGTCACATGGATGGTGTAGACACTCAGTGAAGTGGCTGCTTCAGGGTCGAGATGTGGATACAGATCACAGAGAGATAAAGACATCACCGTCTCTCTGCTCTGCCTCTGTGACATTTCTGACTTCTCTTTTTAGTTACGCATCAAGGTCTGAGCTGTTTACTTGTGAATTAACTGATAGTTACACGAGAGAAGTGCAGGTGTTCCCCTTCAGGCCTCAGTCCTCAGGTGAGAACACGATGATCTGTTTAAGTTACTTTTTACTGTTGAGGAAAATTACTTACATTTTTGTTATTTTATGGAAGTTTCAGAATAAATAGTTTGTTCAATTGTGTTCATCTGCTCAGGTATGAAAACAAAACCAGCAACGACCAAACCACCACCACCACCACCACCACCACCACCACCAACAACAACAACACACAACAACAACAACAACAACAACAACAACACAACAACAACAACACAACAACAACACACAACAACACCACCACCACCACCACCAGTTAAAACAACATAAAACCAGGTAGGTTAACTTTGTTTACGTGTGAAGTGTTTGATGGTTACAGAATAGAACTGCGGTTACGTACTGTAACCCAGCTTCTATGAGTATAGGCGCAGCCCTCTAAGGCTATCACTATTGGGTAATCCCTCTGCACGTGTGCAGCACTGACAGACTTAATCCACGCCCACCTATGACGTGGGCCCCACCTCCGGCCTCACTTCCGTATAAATAGGAAGTAGTCCCTACAATCTGCTCCCACACAAACAGCTTTTCTTCAGCTATTCGCGGAGCCAGTGGGGCCCGAACCTTAGAGGGCTGCGCCTATACTCATAGAAGCTGGGTTACAGTACGTAACCCCAGGGCTATTTCTTATGAGGCTTCGCCCTCTAAGGCTATCGCTATTGGGTTAAGGGCGAAGCAGGAAGTAGTCTACGCCCCACTGGTCCGTCCGTTACCAGAAGCACAAAAACACACCTACTCAGTTAATAACCCATGTCCATTTCACCATGCGTAATGGAGCATCACATTCCCAGGGAATATAGCATTTCAAAAATGAATATTCTCCATACGGGAAAGAAGGTAGGCTAAATAGGCGATCTGTCGTTTATAAAAAGTAGAGACCAAAGTCCCACTTGTTAAAACGATCAAAGAGGGGGGAAAGGGCAGCTCTCTAAGTGCCGACAGGCAGCAGAGAGGCCACGCAGTTGAGTCCCCGACATTACTCACTCTGACAGGACACTCAGTACGAGTGTGTCAGAGAGGAATGGGAGACATCCCTCAAAATAAACACGAATAAAAGAACAGGGGGAAGACCAAGATGCAGCAGTGCAAATGTCTTCCACTGTCATTCCTCCGTGCAACGCCGTGGAGGAGGAAATTCCTCTGGTGCCGTGCGCTTTGATGTTCTCCGGGGGATCCACCCCAGAGGAGAAATACGCCTGTGACACCGCCTCACACAGCCCGTGTGACAGGCGCTGTGCCGACAGAGGCTGCCCTATTGAGCACGCTCTGTAATGCACAAACAGACGAGCTGCGTAAAGCAGCCGTGCGTGCAATATAGCATGACAGCGCGCTGCACGGGACAGAGGAGATGAGATGTGGCTTCCTCCTCTGATGTGTGAGGAGGAGGGAAGAAACCATCCAAAGTGATCCCTCTCGATCTAAACGAGCTTGTGATCACCTTTGGCATAAAAGCCGGGTTCGGGCGCAAAACAGCTGAGCTGCCATCTCCTTGGATCTGGAGACATGACGGAGCCACAGAGAGAGCAGACATATCACTCACCCTTTAGCTGATGTGAGAGCCAAGAGCAGAGCTACTCTGGCTGACAAGAGGAACCTGATCTAAAGGTTCAAATGGAGCCAAAGCGCGTGACACAGGTCTGAGTCTCTGTGCTCCCCGTAGAAAACGTTTTGTCAGCGGGTGACTAAACACCGTGCTGACCCCAAACCTACGTGGCAAGATGAAATGGTAGCAGCATATGTTTTTACCGTGTTATAAGCCAATTCCTGTCCAGCAACAGCTGGAGGAACGACAGCACGAGGCAGGGGGGCCAACGGGGTCCAGGCTTCTCCCTGCACACCACACGGAGCGCTGTCCATTTGGCTGTGTAGGATGTGCGTTCAGCAGCTGCGCTGATCGAACACCTCCCTGGCGATTTATGTAGGCCGCCGCTGCTTTGTTGTCTGTTCGAATCAACACATGTTGATTGTACAGCAACGGGACAAAGTGCTGGAGCACTTTCCATACGGAGAGTAATTCCAGCACGTTTATATGGAGAGACATGTGAGCCGGCCACTGTCCCCCCACTGCCTGCGACATGCACGTTCCTCAGCCTGCGAGAGATGCGTCTGTGAACACGGTGTGTGACGTCACTCTGCTCAGGGGCACCCCACTGACAGGACGTGGACATTTTTCCAGTGGGTCAAATCCAAAACCACGGAAGGAGGAATGTACACCATGCGTCTCCTCTGACGCACGGGGTCGATGCACAGGCGAATAAATCACCTGGAGTCTCCTCACTGTGAAGGAGACCCAGGGGGATCACCACGTGACCAGCTGATATCCTGTCTAACAGCTGCATCACGGAGAGGGCTGTCACCGCCCCGCGGGGTGTGACGTGCCGGAGGAGAGCTGTCACTTTCTCCCCTCTCCGCTGTGAGAGTCGCGCTCTCATGCGGGCTGAGTTCAATTCCACTCCCAGTTAAAAAGATAACCTGGGAGGGACGAGGACAGCTCTTCTTCCAGTTGATAATGAAACCCAGGTTTGACAGATGAGATACGAGCTGTATCGTCTGTAAGCCGCTTCCTCCCTTCCTGGAGCGAGCCAGCCACAGCCGGTCGTCCAGGTAAAATAACACTCATCCCCATTCTGAGTAGCTGCTCCAACTGTCTCCACCCACTTTGAAATAGTGCGTGGAGCCAGGAATGAGGAACGCAGGAAATTGCTGTGTTTCGGGATGATGGTTACGTGGAGGAATGCATCCTTCAGGACTATGGATGTGAACCAGTCTCCCTGGTGAACACTCCAGAACCTGTTTGATCGTCAGCATGGGAAAAGGCCATTCCCTTGTTGGACACTGACAGATCGAGGATGGGTCTCATTCCCCCCGCCCCGTCTCCTTCGGGACCAGAAAATACCGGGAGTAAAAAACCCTGATTTTCTTCCCTTTGAGGAACCCTGGAAAAAAGCTTCCTTTTAACCAGAGTTCCTGCCGCTCTGCACGGAGCGCGAGACACTGTTCCCGGGATGACAGGACTTCCTGTATCCCGTAGAACTGCGGGGGGAGAGGCGAACTGCAGAGACTACTCTCTGCCCATCCGCCTGCTCATCCATCTGTCCATCAGACACACGCACCGCCACCCTGAGTACCATCCAGTACTCTGATAGCGCCAGGTGTACATTCTCTGGATGTGCTGTGGTTGGTGGCAAACCACGCCAGAGCCCTCCACACGCTGCATTTCACACAGGCTCTCGTTATGTCGCCGTTTAGGAGAAGACACGTAAACTGCGCGTTCACGCTCAACATCACTAAGGGATGAGCGGAGGTGTGTGCAGTGCTGTTCACACGAGGCGTAATAATGGCCCTCCGTGGGCTTATTATGACTGTGGGTAGGAGGTACGTCTGAGACAGAGAAAAGATCCATGCTGCCTAAACCCAAAAAGTTTAAGGTAGACGGATTGAATAGTAAGACCTGCTGTTTTATTAACCGATAAGTTAAAAAACCCAGCCGGCTTATGCAGCGAGCCGTGCTGCCAAGTAACCAATAGACTATTGGCAGCCGGCTTAACCGGGGAGCCTTGCTGCATATTAACCAGCTCCCGCCCCACTGCGTCAGGCCGTTGTGTCCTTGGGCAAGACACTTCACCCGAATTTGCTCCTGTGGGTATTGTCCACAGTAGATGACCATTACATGTATGATCTGTATGTGTAATGTGTATTTGTAAAGCGCTTTGAGAGTCATTGATAAAGCGCTATAATAAATATAAGGATTATTATTATTATATTATCTTCCATCTGTCCATTGAACACACGCGCCGCCACTCAGCGCGCCAACCTGCTCTGGATGTGCTGTGGTTGTCATGGTGACGAGCCACGCCAGAGCCCTCCAGATGCTGCATTTCACACAGGCTCTCATTATGTCCAGTTCATTACTGTACAAAATTAAATAATTCACAGTAACATTCTGGTTAGGGGGCTGCCAGTAGATTAGTGCTGAAAATTGGCTGTAAAATAACAGTAATTGCTTACAGTGTTAAACTGGACACCGAGGTGCGTTCACGCTCAACACCCCTAAGGGATGAGCGGAGCTGTGTGCAGTGCTGTCCTCACTGTAATAATGGCACTCGTGGGCTCATTACCGTGTGTAGGAGGTAGGTTTGGGACAGAGGAGAAAAACCGAGCTGCCTAAAAACCAATAGGTTTTAAAGACAGCCTATTTATGCAGCGAGCCATGCTGCCTATAACCGACAGGTTAGGGGCAGCCGGCTTACCCGGTGGGCCTTGCTGCTTAATATTATTATTCCATCTGTCCATCGAACACACGCGTCACCACTCTGAGTAATATTCTGAGAGCGCGCGACATGCTCTGGATGTGCTGTGGTTGTCATGGTGACGAGCCACGTCAGAGCCATCGCCGCCGTTGCCCGTGAAGCAACCCAAGAGGGGCCCGGACCGAAAAGCTGCGAGGCGGCCTCCACACGCTGCATCTCACACCGGCTCTCATCCTGTCTCTGTTTAGGAGAAGGCTCGTAAACTGGACATTGAGGCGCGTTCACGCTCAAACCCGCTGAGGGAATGAGCGGAGGTGTGTGCAGTGCTATTCACACAGTGCGTAATAACAGACCTGGGCTCATTACGACCGTGTGTAGTAGGCACATCTGGGACAGAGGGAAAAAAAACGTGCTGCCGCTAACCGACAGGTTAGGAGCATCAGGTTAAACGTCAAGCCTTGCTGTCTAATAACCGCCTAGTTAAATACAGGCTGGCTTGCGCCACGAGCCCTGCTGCCTGCTGACTGACAGGTTACAGCCGGCTCTTGCACCTCCACACGCTGTATTGCACAGCGGCTCTCATCATGTCGCCGTTTAGGAGAAGGCTCGTAAACCGGACATTGAGGCGCGTTCACGCTCAACCCGCTTGAGGAATGAACGGTGTGTGGAGGCATATCTGTGACATAGGAAACAAGTCCGTGCCGTCTAATCAACCGCCAGGTTTTAAAGACAGCCGGTTTGTGCCGCGAGCCCTGTTGCCTAATAACCGACAGGCCATGAGGCAACCGCTTATGTCATCCGGAGGAGAGCTCTCCTGTACCGGGGGAACGGGGAGATCTCATTAGGCGGCTGCCTTTCCGATGATCTCCGGGAGTTCCTGGAGAATACCGCCTATACGGCAGAGCCGAGATGGCGGATAGAGGGACCCGGTGACCCGGTGTCAGCCCGCAGCCGTACCTATAGGCTCGGCTGCCGGGCCGACACCGGGCCCCGCCCTGTCTCCCCCGTCCGGAGGAGAGGGAGGATGGGGCCAGGGGGAAATGTTTGCTTTCTAGTAAACAGCTCTGAAAAGAGCTTAGAAAAGTGGGAGCAGATTGTAGGGACTACTTCCTATTTATACGGAAGTGAGTCCGGAGGTGGGGCCCACGTCATAGGTGGGCGTGGATTAAGTCTGTCAGTGCTGCACACGTGCAGAGGGATTACCCAATAGCGATAGCCTTAGAGGGTGTGACGACCCCTCCCCCCTTCTGCCTGGCTGTGCTCCTTGCCTTGCTGTCCTCTGGCAGGTACTGGGAGTGTCGTCCTGTTTGTGCCCGCCCATCTAGAGGCGGAGCCACCAGAAAGTATAAAGGTTTCCCAGCTGCAAGGATCAAGCTCTCTGATTCAGATCCTGGCAGGCTGGAGCAACCTCAGCCTACAGCCTGTGTTAGGTTTGATGCACCCTCCAACATGCTACAACACCCTTCCACACACTCACACACTGCTCACACTACTGACAGGCTGATTCTTACCACATTATACATCAGAGGTGTTCTTCAACAATCTGTTAAATAAATATATATTTGGCATTAAACTCTGTGTGGGCCTCCCTGTTTGTTCCAGCCTTTGGAAGGTTTTAACAAGTGGGGGCTCGTCCGAGATCACTTCCGGTGCTGGATAAAGGACATGGTGACCTATTTCAGTCAGGGAGTGTTCACACAGCTGGTTGGTTGACTCTGAGTTTTGTAGGGGAAAATAGGTCAGGTTGATCTTACTGTCTAAAATAACTGGTCTTACTCACAGTTGTGTTTCTGTCCAAGGCAAGCTATGTTTTCCGGTATTGCTGTTTTGTGTTAAAGGCTGTCAAATGTTTGGAACCCTTATTCCTGTTAGGTATAAGCAATGAGAGACACAAGCTGTCTCCATTGAACCTTTTTTTGTTTTTGTTTGTTATTTTTGTGTAGTAAGTGGCTAGAGCATTTGCTCGGGTGCACTCCATGACTGCCTAGGTGATTTTCAATTGCTGAGAATTAACCGGGTCACTGGGCTTTTGTGCTTAAAATCCTACCACAATTCTACACGAAGACTAGGGGTGAGTGAGTCAGTAAGCATTTGGTAAGGTAGTTAGCCAGAGGAGTGGGGTCTCCATATGTAAAACTGTCTTTCACTATCAGTTACTGCTGGAAAAACCTTGCCTTGGTCGGTAAACAGTTAAATGGCTTCTATTGAAGATTTTGTTGAGTCCCCAAATGAGGATTTGTTGGGTACTTATAAAAAAGATCAGCTTTTGAGAGTGGCTGACCATTACGGTCTTGAACTTCCCAAAAAGTTGAATAAAGAGGAGTTGTTGGTAGAAATAAAGGCACAGTTAGTGGAAAAAAGTATTTTGTCTGTCTTTCTGGGGCCTACCTCCCACCAGTCAATTGAGTCAGGTAATGTTTCAGGTGTGGCTCCAGTCCTGTCTGGACTTGGGGTTGGACTGTCATTTAAGGAACAGAAGGAGCTTCTAATGCTACACTTGGAACGTGATGTGGAGATAGAAAAGTTGAGACAAAATGCCCGTCTTCAGGAAGCAGATATCGCCCAAGTTCAGGTTAGACAAAAACTAGACTTGGAGCGCTACAGATTGGAGCTGATGAGTGAAGGTAAGCTTCCAGCTGAGACCAGGAGAGCTGCAGAGACTGCAAATCAAGCATTTGATATTGCTGTTAATTTGAGGATAGTTCCGAGGTTCAATGAAAAGGACCCAGACATTTTCTTTGTGTTATTTGAGCGTCTAGCTGAGGCACGAGACTGGTCTGATGTTGAGCGCACCCTTCTGCTTCAGTGTGTCTTCACTGGAAAGGCCCAGGAGGCTTTCGCTGCCATGACTGCTGAAGACAGTAGCAATTACCAGTTGGTGAAAGCTGCTGTACTTCAGGCATTTGAGTTGGTACCTGAAGCATATCGACAGCGTTTTAGGTTACTCAGAAAAGAGAAGCAGTCACATATGGAGTTTGCTCGTGATTTAACCACTAGTTTCAACCGTTGGTGTGTTTCCTCACAAGTAAAAACTCTGGAAGATCTGCAGGAGCTTATCTTGCTTGAGCAATTCAAAGGTACCTTGCCTGACCGTGTTGTTACCTACATTAATGAGCAGAAAGTAAACTTAGTTTCAGAGGCAGCCAAGCTGGCAGATGAGTTTACTCTGACCCATAAGGTGTTTTTTGGCGACAGCCGTAGTCGTGGAGATGGGGGATACAAAGAGAGTAGTGCGGGGGCTCACTTCAGTAAAGGTGTTTCAGAAGAAAAAGATAAGTTTCCAGCTAGGATTGACCGTGGGAATCGGGGTAAGTTTGACCCTAATCGTGTCTGTAATTACTGTTTTTAATAAAGGACACTGGAGAAACGATTGTCCTGAGTGGAAGAGAAAGTCCAGGCCTGGGCCTGTGTCGGCAAAAGCGTCTGGGGCTGTAGCATCGTTACGTGCAGTAGAAAGGGAAAATGTCATTGTGGCTGTGCGGAAACACACTCAGTCCTCCTTATCTGAATCGGTAATTCAGGCTCTTGTCAGTGAACATGAGGAGATAGACCCTGGTTATAAAGCTTTTGTGTCTGATGGTTTTGTTTCACTGGTCGGGAGTAAAGAGAAAGTACCGGTAAAGATATTAAGGGACTCAGGGGCGTTGGACTCGTTTATTGTTGGTTCTGTGTTACCTTTCTCTCCTAAAACAGACACCGGTTCCAGTGTTGAGGTCCGGGGGATGGGATTAACCGTCTTCTCTGCTCCACAGCATAAACTAACATTAGTCTCCAGTCTGCTGCAAGGGGAAGTGGTCATGGGAGTGCGTCCTTCTCTGCCTATGGGAGGCATACAGATCATCTTGGGAAATGACCTGGCTGGTGATCGGGTATGGCCTGAGTCTCCAGTCTCCCAGGTAGAAGGGCCTAAGTTCCCCAAAACCACTTCTGTGATGCCCGCCAGCGGCGCAGTAACACGTGCGGCCAGCCGTATTGTTTGTGACCTTACAAAAGATAAGAAAAAACAATCTGTATTTCCTGTGCCTACCTTTCCTTTGCCTTTGTCTTGTAGTGACTTTGGGAAAGAGCAAAAGAACGATCCACCCTGCAGGCTCTGTACAGCCAAGTTCTACCGGATGGGGAGTTCAGAAGTGCAGCCCGTGGTTATTTTCTCCAGGACGGTTTGTTGGTGAGAAAGTGGGTTTCCCCAGGGAGATTGTTTTATGGGTGAGGAAGTTGTGCAAGTTGTGTTACCCAGTAAGTTAAGACTCACTGTGCTTCAGACTGCTCATGACGGCATTGCAGGTCATCTAGGTGTGAAGAAAACATATAATCGGGTTGGCCGTTATTTTTACTGGCCACTTCTGAAGAAAGACATTGCTGCTTTCATTAAAACTTGCAACACTTGTCAGTTGACTGGCAAACCAAATCAGGTCATTAAACCTGCGCCTCTGTATCCAATTCCAGTTGTTGGTAATCCATTTGAGCATCTGATTGTAGATTGTGTTGGACCATTGCCACGCTCCAAAGCAGGGAACAACTTTTTGCTTACAGTCATGTGTCAGGCTACACGTTATCCTGCTGCCTATCCCCTTAGGAATATCACCACCAGGTCAGTTGTAAAAGCACTGACACAATTTATAACTATTTTTGGTCTCCCGAAGATCATCCAGTCAGATCAGGGGACTAACTTCACTTCAAAGTTGTTTGCCGAGGTGTTACAGCAGTTGAATATCAAACATTCACAGTCAAGTGCCTATCATCCTCAGAGCCAGGGAGCACTTGAGAGGTTCCACCAATCCTTGAAGTCTCTCCTCCGTTCATATTGTACGGAGTTGGAAGGTGACTGGGAAGAAGGGTTACCCTGGTTGATGCTGGCGGCAAGGGAGGTTTTCACAGGGGAGTTTAGGTTTTAGCCCTAATGACCTGGTTTTTGGTCACAATGTAAGGGGCCCGTTGGCCACCCTACACGAGGATTGGCAAGCCAAGAAGGCCCCGTCAAGTTTGATAGACTATGTCCATGGTTTCAAACACCGCTTGTATCGGGCTAATCAAATGGCAAGAGAAAAGCTACAGTCTACTCAAACTAAAATGAAAAGCCTCTATGATCGACGTGCAGAACTTTGTGAGTTGAGTCCTGGGGATCAGGTTTTAGCACTGCTGCCTGTAGTTGGCTCCCCGTTTCAGGCCAAGTTCTCTGGCCCTTATACAGTGTCCAAGAAGTTGTCAGACCTCAACTATTTGATAGCGACCCCTGACCGGAAGAAGTCGGTGCAGTTTTTGCCATATAAACTTGCTAAAACCGTATTTTTCCCGTAAACCTGTGCCAGGTGTGGTTTGTTCTGTTTCCTCAGATGCTGCAGTGGTGACAGTGGGTCACCCGTCACCATCTCTGGATGTGGGGGCAGGGGTTACGGTTGAAGAGGAGTATTCCCCAGATGATGGTCTGTTGAGAGGACGGCTTAAGAATTCGGAGTCACTGGCTAATCTGGGTGGAATGCTGGGTCATTTAACCGAACCGCGGCGCACAGAGTTGGTCGATCTAGTTAAAAACTACCCCTGCCTGTTTGGAGACACTCCATCTCGCACCCACCTTATAGAACACGATATTGAGGTGGGTGATGCTAAACCGGTACGACAGCGTTTTTACCGCATGTCTCCGGACAAACGAGAGCATTTAGAGGCAGAAGTTAAGTATATGCTGGAGAATAACATTGCTGAGCCGTGTGCTTCTAGTTGGTCTTCTCCTTGTTTGCTGGTTACGAAACCAGATGGTACATTTAGACCATGTACTGATCTCCGCAAGGTGAATTTAGTGACCAAACCTGACTCGTTTCCACTCCCTCGCATGGAGGACTGTGTGGACCAGGTCGGTTCTGCTAAGTTTGTCAGTAAATTTGACCTGCTAAAGGGTTACTGGCAGGTCCCGTTAACGGCAAGAGCTAGGGAGATCGCCTCATTTATCACGTCCAGTGGGTTGTACTCATACACCGTAATGCCATTTGGGTTACGAAATGCCCCAGCCACGTTTCAACGCCTGATGAACCAGGTGGTGTCAGGTCTTGCTGGCTGTGCTGTGTATCTGGATGATGTTGTGGTATACAGTGACACTTGGGAGGAACATCTCCAACACATTAATGCGCTGTTTGAACGTCTTGCCTGGGCTTGTTTGACCGTTAACTTGGCAAAGTGTGAGTTTGCTAAGGCAACGGTCACCTACCTGGGTAAAGTAGTTGGCCAAGGACAGGTTAAGCCAGTGAGGGCAAAGGTGCTGGCAATTGACCGGTTCCCTGTTCCCACAACCAGAAAAGAACTTTCTCGTTTTCTGGGCATGGTGGGGTACTATCGTGGGTTCTGTCAGAATTTCTCTACGGTGGTTGCGCCCCTCACCTCTCTTCTCAGTCCTAAGGTCAAGTTTGAATGGTCTCCTCGATGTCAACAGGCTTTTGAGGCTGCGAAAACTGTGTTGTGCTCGGCTCCTGTCCTAGCAGCTCCCCAGATGGACCAGCCCTTCATTCTTCATGTGGATGCTAGTAAGGTTGGAGCTGGGGCTGTACTCGCGCAGGTTGATGAGAGCGGCTCTGAATGCCCGGTAAGTTTCTTCTCTAAGAAATTTAACTCTCATCAATTGAACTATTCTATCATTGAAAAGGAGGCACTGGCACTCATCTGGGCGTTAAAGCATTTTGAGGTGTATGTTGGGAGTGGAGTTGGGCCCTTGGTGGTCTATACAGATCATAACCCCCTAACCTTTCTGCACTCGCTCCAGAATCCAAATCAACGCCTTATGCGTTGGTGTCTCTTCCTCCAGCCTTTTCATCTGGACATTAGGCATGTCAAAGGTGTGGATAATACAGTGGCTGATGCCATGTCCAGGGCTATAACCTCCTAGGTTAACTAGTGTTTTTCTCCCTGCAGGGGTGTCTGTTTTTTCTGTTTTGCCCTCTCTTAAAATGCTTCTTAGGTACCAAAGTTGCTGAGGGGTTGAGCAAGAGGCTACAGATGTGCTTGCAGGTTGTACGAACATTTGAAGGTTAACTTTTGTTGTGTCTATTGTGTTTGGTGGTTGTGTTTTTGTGCCTCAGGTTGGAGGATCTTAGTGGGTCCTCCATTTTAAGGGAGGGGGTGTGACGACCCCTCCCCCCTTCTGCCTGGCTGTGCTCCCTGCCTTGCTGTCCTCTGGCAGGTACTGGGAGTGTCGTCCTGTTTGTGCCCGCCCATCTAGAGGCGGAGCCACCAGAAAGTATAAAGGTTTCCCAGCTGCAAGGATCAAGCTCTCTGATTCAGATCCTGGCATGCTGGAGCAACCTCAGCCTACAGCCTGTGTTAGGTTTGATGCACCCTCCAACATGCTACAACACCCTTCCACACACTCACACACTGCTCACACTACTGACAGGCTGATTCTTACCACATTATACATCAGAGGTGTTCTTCAACAATCTGTTAAATAAATATATATTTGGCATTAAACTCTGTGTGGCCTCCCTGTTTGTTCCAGCCTTTGGAAGGTTGTAACAGAGGGCGAAGCCTCATACGAAATAGAATAGCTGTTTCTCTTCAGTCCTCAGGGGAGAACATGATGAGCTGTTTAAAATCATTCATCCTGATGTGAATAATTACAATAAATGTGTGTTCATCTGAGGTCTTAACATCCCATCATTCTGTTATGATGACGATTATGTTTTGTTATTAAAACTGTACTCTATATGGTTTTTCAAACAGGACAAGACAACAAACCAGCAAATCCAGAGACTGAACAGAACAGAGACAGTTAGAAAAGACATGTTGTTGATCCAGATGTTGAAGACGAAGAGATAAAAGCCTCTAAGTATATGTAACTCTTCTAACGGCTCTCTTCCAGGTCGGTGGTGGTGGATCATCGTTGTGATCGTGGCTGTTGCAGCTCTCACAATAATCCCTGTGGCTGTCATCAGACGGAAGAGGACTCGAGGTGAGGACATTCACACATTGTACTTTACGAACAACAAGCTTCTGATAAACGTGGATTTTAACTGTGGAAGATGAAGTAAATGTTCTCTTTTTTTTCCTTTAGGGACCAGAACAGAGACCGATGATGACATGGTACATTTTAAAATGCAATAATTGAACTTTTACACAATTGTTATTTTAGAAATGTTTCCATCTAAAAGAGAATAAGTAACTACATCAGAAAGTAAGAGGTCAAAATATTCATAATTAAATAATTAATAGTAATACATTTTATTTGTGCAGGCTGACCCTGAAGATGGTGTTTCCTACGCCTCCATCAGCTACACCAGGAAGAGCAGAAGGGTGAGCCGTCTCATTGATCACACTGGTGATGTTAAATGAAGAGTATATTAAAACCTATCATTTACTTATAACTAAGCTGTTACATATTTATGATTTATTAATCTGATATCAGTCTCTCTGATTTTAATCTTAAGGCCGGTTTGATAGACATATATTCTGTGTGTGTCCACTGTCACAAGCCAACAAATCACATGTTGACACATTGGCTATGTGACTGTTTAAGAAATTGACTATTACCATTACATCACTATTTGGTTTGAGGAGTGCCTTTTTAAGCCTTGAGTTTTTCATTTTGTTTGTTATTATCTTCATTTTTGCAACCAGAAGTGGCATGACAGGGTGAATCTTTATACAACTGAACGCTGTAATACAATTTGGTATGTGATAACTTTACCAAAAATGTCTAAACATTCACCAAAAACATATAAAAAAACTTTCATAAAATGACAATATACAGGGCTAAAGTTGTAAGATGAAAAAAAACGAAGAGCAACCAATAACGGTCAATGTCGTGGTACAAACGTGTCAATCACAATGTAGCCACGCCTTAAATCACACTTTGCTTTATCGTCTATTTTACTTAAAATGTGACCATCATTTACCAAAAGAACATCATTCTTTATTAAAGAAGAATTGAAACTAAAGATTGAGACCATAAACTCATCAGGAGAATGTTTACTAAGGTAATACATCAAGTGGCAGTAGGGTCATTTCCTCATAGACTTCTATACAATCTGACTGCTTTCTGCAACCAGATGTGTTGCCCCCTGCTGGCGATGAGAGGGAATGCAGGTTTAATGCTCTTCAAAAAGCTGAAGCAGAGGGAATGACTCAGTTGTTACATGACAGCACAATCCGGACTTTCAGAACTCTTTTATTTGCATTTCATGAGATTTACTCTTTCCCTCCAGGCTCACCTTCATGATGATGAAGATGATGATGCAGTGACCTACAGCACTGTGAGAGCTCCCTCCTCTTCCTCTGCTGCCTCCGCTGATCCCAGCCTCCTCTACGCCACCGTCAACAAACCAAGAAAGAAACCAATGTAATGTTTAAATCCATAGCGTGATCGCTTGGATCAAAGATGTAGAGTTTAAGGGCACAGCTAGCAGAGTTTAATAAGATTCATATTAACCTTGTTTTTGCTTTCTTTGGCTTAAATGCATCAAAGTGAGAGCACAGCCGCAGCTTCATGAACACATGTGAGTCCCTCTGGAGGTGGATCGTGAAACAGGTTCAGACATGTTGGAGATTTACTGTATTCTTCATAATTAGAGCATGGCAAAATGTTTTTTCTTAAATTAATTCTTGCTTAGTTTAATTAACCGTTGTTTAGTTATATTATTTAATGAAATATTGCATTTTCTTTAGTAGATTTGATTGTGTTGTATTATACCAAATTAAAGGACACCTATCATGCTATATTTAAATGATATATTGTAGGGCCATACCTATATAAAGTATATAAATATAGTTTTTTTTTTCAAAATACCAAACAGATCATGCATTTTAGCAAGGGGTGTAACGGTATCCGTATTCGTCCCGTACCGTCACGGTTCGGACGTCACGGTTCAGGCACATGCAGTCACACGGCGAGTACGCCTTTTTTTACGAGTGGGAAAAAAGTCTGTCACTCAGGGCAGTATTACACTATACATAATCCAGGGGGCGGTATTGCGCCTAAAAGCCAGCCGCCTGTAAATAACAAATGAAGAACAAGAACAAAACACAACAAAACGAACACAATACATGAAGAAGAAAAGTTAGCAGCTATGGCGAGTTCACGCAACACACAGGAGCTAGAACCCACCTGCTTCTTTTAAATCAGCTGTGTGGGAACATGTCGGGTTCCCTGTGGACTACAACAGCGATGGGGTGCGAGTTGTGGATCGGACGAGGACGGTGTGTCGGCGTTGTTCGACAGCGTGCGGTATGCTAGTGGTAACACGTCAAACATGCTCAATCACCTCCGAGTCAGTCTCAGTCCCCAGCGAGAGGGTTTTCTCGACGGCAGGTAACCATAGTTACCGCCAACAGATCCGCCCTCACTCTGACAACGTAGACTAACTCGTCTTTCTGAAGAACAACTTGAAAATAGAGTAAAGCTTGAGTACCTTTATTTAGGCATAATGGCCTCACACACTCACAAGTTAATTACACATGTTAGACTTTGCTCCTAAAGGTACAGATTTGATTTTCTTATTATTTATTTTAATATGTTCAAGACATTCTTTTTAGTTGTACAGCTTATTTAACCTTTTAGTTTGACATCAGCCATTATAAATAATATGGCCATCTGAGTGTGTGTGTTACTGTTTGTGGTTTGTTTTTAACTGTTTAATACAGTTAATGATTCCAAATGTTAGAGTTCCTTAGTTTCATACCAAAACTTGCGCTACTGTTACAAATAAATAACAGCAAAAAAAATATGCATTTGGGACTTTTTTTGCTTTTCCTTGTTGTACCGAACCGTGACCCCCAAACCGAGGTATGAACCGAACCGTGACTTCTGTGAACCGTTACACCCCTAATTTGAGCCATGCCTCATTTCGCTCTATTTGCTGTTCTCCAGCCCTGTCTTTGCAGGGCGCTGATTCTGTGAGCTGCAGCTGAGCACGCCCCCCTGCAGGAGAGGGGAGCGTGCTCAGCTCAAGTCAGAAGAGGGGGAGAAAAAGAGATCTCCGTCCTCCGTGTTTTATTATATGATTATATAGAGTCGTTATTCATTTGTTTTAAAGCTCAATAAATAACAAAGAAGACCTTTGACCGGCACTTTTCTTATTTTGTCCGGAAGATTTAAACTTTAACGGACAGTTGACAAAATCTAACTGAAACTCTGCCGCACGGTCCCCTTGTTCCTTGGAAGGGTCGGAGAGGTGGATGTTTGTCATCTGCTGGTGGACTACCGGAGAGAATTACAGTGCTTGGATTGCATTGAATTACAGCAGCAGGAGCAAACGCTTGCCTCTGGGAGGGAGAAAAAGAGCCACAGCGGAGAATAAACAGAAGGGCAACCATGGCAACCATGCGTGGGAAGTCTTCTTCGCTGCTTTTGTGGCAGACTACAGCGCCACTTACAGGCCTGGCATATGTACTACAGCGTCTCCAGCGCTTTCGAGCGACAATGGCCGGCCGTGGCCCAACCCCACATTCCCCTGATGGGTGGAGAGTTGGCCCAATAGCCGTAGCGCCACCGTCCTGACGTCAGGACAGTGTTCAAATCTGGATCAGTCTGTATCAGATCCGTTGCAGGCCCTTTTTTTTAGAGATTTGGGTACGGAGGAAAATAGAGAGGGTTGTGTTTTCTGACACTTGGTTCCCTGGAACACCGGGGACACATATTCATGTATAAAAGACGTACACAAGTGCATTTTGCATGATAGCTCCCCTTTAATTTACCTTTAAGTTAGCCTTACCAGACTGCAAATGTATTTCCATGTAACACCTTTTAAGCTAAATGTGTTTTGCTTTGTTTGGAGTTTTGTGTTGGAAATAAAAACTTTCTCAGGTGAAAATAATCTCTTTTAAAGGAGTTCTTGTTCAGCTGTCTTTAGTTCAAACACTTTTATTTCTCACCAGTAGGAGGCAGCAGAGATCCTCCCAACATGTGGAGGTCCCTCCTGTCCTCTCACTCTGAGGAGCAGATCTCTGCAGACACACACACTCACTCATGTGTGAATGATGTGTAGAGGTTGAGTTAGTGAACTGCGTGCTTCTGAACGTGCTGCAGCAGAGGGAGCTCGAGCAACGACACTTTACTTTACTGTAAAACAAAGCATCTTTGTTGCACGATATACTTTCCAAGAAGCAAGCTCATTTAGAAAATCAAATCATTATTAAATTATGCAATCGAAACTTTAGGAAAAGAAAAGTTAAACAAATGTTAAAATTAATAGATTTGTATTCAAATATCTTACTGTGAAAAATAGTCCTGCTTTTTTTGTGGTGCAAATATCTCGTTGGTGGATTGTCATGTTTTCAGATTAGATTTAGAATGGGAAGTGAACATGGAAGTAGTGAAAGCATGGAGAAATGAAAGAGGGAAGGAGAAGAGATATTTAAAGGACGAAAGGTTAGGAGGAGGAGTAGAAATGTAGTGATATTTCATGTTTGTCTGCAAATAAACTTATCCCCAGAGCACCAAAAGATGAGTTTCAGGAAAACCAGATATTTAGAGTGAATGAGGCGGACAGTATTTCCCCTTTGATATGAAAACATAGTAAGTAGGAAAAGAGAGTGAAGCATTTTTAAAACAATGCTATTTTCTCCCCTTATCTGTTACCGGAGAACATACACATAGGTGGGGTATGTAATTTACTTCAGAAACATTTTTTGTTATATTCCATGGAATGCTCTGAACATCCCGATAGCAATGAATATCTTAAATGCTTTGACAATAAATCCATAAATAAATATCATCTCTGGAAGCCGTGGCGCTGTAAAAAGCACGACCAATCATCTGAGCCGGCTAAAGTAACTGGATGGCCTACCTGCCTGTCAGCCTTCAATCTGTGCACGAACTTACCTCGTGCCCTCATTGGTCATGTGTGGAGAGGGGTCTGCCTGCAGACCTCCACTCTCAGGACACCTCCACTGTCAGTACAGGAAGTGCACGCTAAGAATTCCAAAATAAAATCACCACTATCAGTACAGTGCCACTTTCCAAACAGGAAATGCACGCAAATACAAAATAAAATCGGATCGTGACACTTAATATAATACATATGTATATGTATATATCTATATATATATATATATATAGATATACGGACATCTTGTATTGTAGTTACTATCAGTAGCCGCAGCGCCACTTTCAGAACAGGAAATGCACGCTAATACAACATAAAATAGCACTGACACTTATTATCTATATATATATCTATATAGATATATATATTTATTTATATATATAAATACGACATCTTGTATTTTAGTTACACCCGCTAGACAACAGTGGAAGGTTCGAGAAACAACCGTGTTTGCCGGGTGCACCGCGGCGGAGGTGGAGAGGTTCCAGCTGGGAACCTCCACCCCGCTGCGGGACCCGTGGGACCCCTGCACGGTGCGTCTTGGTCACGCTTCATATCGGCCGGCGCGGAGGCCCTCCGAAGTGGGTCGCGTTGGCCATTCGATCAGTGAGAGGAGAGAAATGCAACAACAATTGTCAAAATCCGTTAATATATGGATGAGTGGGGGGGGGGGCTGGACACAGGTCGTGGGGGGACACCCGAGACCGGGCAATGTCCCCGGTAGAAACCGGGTGAAATAGCCAAAGAAATAATAAAACCGGGGAAAGTGAAAAAAAGTGTCCGAAAGCACTCGAGAGGCGGGCAGAGTCCCGTGTCAACTCCCGTTACATTCCTCCATGGTGTCATTTGAGCGAAAAACTTTTACGAGAACCAGGCTGGGGGGGTCAAAAGGGCTTGACCAAGGCCGACCCAAAGTGCACGGTGGGTGGACTCATCACCTCCGTGATGAGTCTCCATTGTGATTTGAAAACTTCCATCAAACGAGTCCTTCGGTGGGCGGGAAAAAAAACGTGTAGATCGTCACTTCCTGTACTGACAGTGGAGGTGTCCTGAGAGTGGAGGTCTGCAGGCAGGCTCCCATGCATGTGTGCGCTCGTGTGTGTTGGAGGAGGGGCTATGTGAGGAAGTCTGAAGGAAGAGGCAGATTTTTTCCGGTTGTGTACTTTCAAATTCTAGCACACTTGAGCTGGTTTCACCACCTTTAATACAATACAATAATGCATATTTAAAGATTTTAATAAAAAAATGTGTTTGGGCAGATTCGTTTTAACCCTTTAACTGCCAGCGCCACCATTTGGTAGAGCACATTTTGTGTCTTGATATCTTGTTTAAAAATAAATAAAAAGTTTTACTCCATCTGATTCAGCCAGCTCTACCATTTGGTTGACATGTTATGCACAAAACAACCTCTAGATGTCACTGTGGTTCGAACAGAAAGCCCTTCAGCTAGCGTCCACTGAGAAAGTTGGCATGCTACAAATCACTGCTGAAGAAATCACTCTTTTTGGTCAACTCTTGTAAGGTAACCATTTCCTTTTTGACATAGTTTAGTGTCAGAGCACTGACTGAACATAATTAGATAACATGATTCACAAAAAAAAGTTTTAACAAGGGTGTAATAACTTTTTGGAAAATATGCTCAACCAAACGGTCGAATTGGCCTTTTATGGTAAGCTAGCAATATGACTTTTTCAGAGTTTCAGAGTTTCAGAGATGTTTTCCTATAAAATATAGTAAATAAATAGCTAGATTCATGAACCCCAACAAAAATCTATGTGGGTAGGTGTGTTGAAACGAAATGCAATTAACTATAACTACTAACATATAGTTAATACCTGTGGGTTTTATGAAATGACACGTTCACTTCTATTTGTTCTTGAAATGACTCTTATTCTTCATTATATGATATTTTAAGATTGAGGTACTTTAGTTTTACTAACGCTGCTGGTGGCCATAATTTGTATCAGAAAAGCACGAAAATGTGATTCCTAGCAAGACGCCAACCAGGCTTAAAAATAATATATTTATTGAAAATGACTAAATGGCCAAAGCTGTAAAAAAACAGATTGTAAAAAAGTGTCTTTTATTTCCTTTGTAATAAGAAGAAACCCCATGTGATCTAAATCATGTTGCGCTTGCTGTTGATATGAGATGACTGATTGATCTTTTCTTTCTTTCAGTCTGGAGGAAACACCCAACGACGATTATTACAAGAATTGTTGTGTCTGCTTGTGCAGGAATCATTCTGTACTTGGGAGTGCGCTATGCATAGAAGTAAGAAGACCTCAGGTTTATTATCCCAATAAATGCATGTTGAAGGGACAAAAGAGCACGTGCAATGCATTTGCAATCAACGGGAAATGAAGGATGCTATTAAACTATTAACATAGATGCTTTTGAGCTGAAGCTTTGGATCACTGATGTTTCATCTAAGGTGCATTAGAGAAGAATAGATGGAAGAACAACAAACCAAGACACTTACAAATTCACACGAAATTCAAGTTAGACTTATAAGACAAACCTGCCATTCGTTGAAAAGTCTTTAAAGTCTACAGTATTATTGATAAAGCTCCTCCTGTCCAAATTGGCCCCGAAGAAATCTTTTAAACCGAGATTTGAATGTAGGTGAATGGGTACAAACGTGTTAAATGAGAATGTTGATTCAGTGTGCTTTTGAGATATAAAGATGTGTTAACATAATGTTTAAATGTGTGCAGTAGAGAAGTGTGTGATCAAATCTTATCAAGTTTAACATATCCTATAATATCTGTACAACCCTGATGCTGCTGCTTTGTGCTCATTGAAGCATCAACATAATAAAAACAAATCAATCAATCTAGTGTCTGTGTAAATGTGTGTCATTGTGGATGAACATGTTGGCCAGGGCCGTCCCAGGAAACATGAGGCCCCACGCAAAGATATATGATGAGGCCCTGTTTCGCGGGCGTCGACGGACGGACGGACGGACGGACGGACGGGGAGTGCTAGTGGAGCCTCGCAGTGGCGAATCCGTGCCGCTGCATTTTCGGCTCAGTTGAGGCCCCACGCAGTCTGCGTGATCGGCCTGCAGGGAGCGACGGCTCTGGCGGCACTGAACAACATCCCAGGTAGGAAATGTCTCGGTCAACGATTAGCTAACTTCATGGTATGAAAACGACCTGTTTGTGTTTGTACATGTTATTATTGGACCCCTTATTTGTATCTGGGACTCCCAAGGCTAAATATCTTCCTTATCTCAAGGTATAACAATTAGGGTTTTCATATCATGATAAACGTACACACATGATTAGCACCAGCTCCTTTGGATCGTTATGGTCACTGATTAGCTTTGGAGCATCAGAATCAGAATCAGGTTTATTGCCATGTTTTGGGTTTTTCTTTCTGCCGTACAGGTAATAGACCAATTATTCTGGAGGTGATGCATCACACCTTCAATCCCCATCGCGTTGTGCAGCAGAAGAGCAGTGAACAATGCAAGGTGTTCCTCACCGTGGACTGTCTGCTCTACGAGGGGAACCTCCTGGACTGTGAATGCAACAATATTGCGTGGGAGGACATCAAGAATGCCCTCGGAGTTTCCCGTCTACAGGTAATCAGACAATGTGATATTAATGTAGTTTGGATGCTCTGAACTGAAGTCAGGTTGTATTGTTGAGATACTTTATTAATAAATGCACGTCACAAAATGAGATGCATTGTGGGACATGTAGTTTATGGACAACGTGCTTCAGTAAAGCGGCATTCAACCGTATAATAAGCATATTATATTATTTTGCCAGC
The DNA here is from genome assembly GCA_023974075.1 of Chaenocephalus aceratus. NCBI lineage: Eukaryota > Metazoa > Chordata > Actinopteri > Perciformes > Channichthyidae > Chaenocephalus > Chaenocephalus aceratus. The sequence continues at coordinate 8,059 of JAMFTG010001448.1, read as the reverse complement.
ATACAATATAGCGGGCCGGATTTGGCCCCCGGGCCTTTAGTTTGACACCGCTGCTCTCGGGTGACAAGTGCATGCTGTATTTGAACAGATTCAGCAAAGATGGAAACAGTGGCAAACCGTTTCCACACACTGCACTTGGTGTTGAGCCACACAGGGCCTGGGAATGCAGTCATCTTAAAATAATCATCCAGATTGTGTCTCAATGTAAGTTTGTCTCGGTCCTCCACAGTGACTGGACGTCAGCTCCAACTGACCCGTCTCATATCGGCCTGAATTATTCCTGTGTCACTCAGCTGAATACGTGCCTGAGGTTTTCTATACGGCGTCATACCTTCAGAGCTGCTGGTGTTAACCTCATTCTCATCGAAACACTTCTTCAGTTCTCGGAAGAAAAACACTGGAGGTGAAATGAGGAACCAGAAAGCATCTTCCTACGTTCAACTTCCCCTCTTCTGTCGCTTATCTGCTGTTATCATCGGTACTGAGTTCTCGTTAAAGAAGCATCCGGGGAGAGACTCTGACAGTCGAGAGCCGGAGACCGAGAGAGAAGCACGATGTCTGAGTTCAGAAGGATCGTGATGTCTTCATTCCTGATGCTGCTGTTCCACTTTCCAGGTGAGGACGCAGAGAACACACACTGTTCACGACTGTTAGTGAAAGCTAGTGAGGCCGTCTCTCATTGAAATCGATGTATCCTCGGGCGAGATGCTGAACGCCAAGTCGCTCCCAATGGGGAACGGTGTGTGAAAGATACCTTCTGTCGTGGTGTTCCGTTTCTACATTTAATATCCACTCTCCTCTATCGGGGTGTGGGCTATGACGCGCCTCTCTTTGCTTCCTAACTAACTTTGCAGAGATCGTTGTAGCGTTGAATCACATCAGGTTTATTCTTTGATCCAGGCGACATACAAACATGAAGACAAACTTCCTCGCTTCAAAGTAACTCAAAGTTCTCCGTATCAAAAAAGAACAAAAAGAACACGGTCAAAAGACTCTACCGCTTCCTGTCTACTCACACCCTCAGCTGTGAACCAACGCCTTGCCATAAAGACATGCACGTCTGTCCCTCTCTGTCTCTCTCTGTGTCCCTGTCTCTCTCCCTCTGTCTCTCTCCGTCCCTCTTTGTCTCTCTTTGTCCGTCTCTGTCCCTCTCTGTCTCTCTCCGTCTCTCTCTGTCTCTCTCTGTCTTTGTCTCTCTCTGTCCCTCTCTGTCCCTCTCTGCCTCTCTCTGTCTCCTCTTTGTCCCTCTTTGTCTCTTTCTCTCTGTCTGTCCCTCTCTGTCTCTCTCTGTCCCTCTCTGTCCCTATCTGTCTCTCTCTGTCCCTCTCTATCCCTCTCTGTCCCTCTCTGTCTCTCTGTCCCTCTCTGTCCCTCTCGGTCTCTCTCTGTCTCTCTCTTTCTCTTTGTCTCTATCTGTCTCTCTGTCCCTCCCTGTCTCTGTCTCTCTCTGTGTCCCTCTATGTCCCTATCTGTCTCTTTCTGTCACTCTCTGTCCCTCTCTGTCCCTGTCTCCTCTCTGTCTCTGTCTCTTCTTTTCCCCTCTCTGTTCCTCTCTGTCTTTGTCTCTCTCTCTGTCTCTCTCTGTCCCTCTCTCTTTCTGTCTCTCTATGTCCCCTCTCTGTCTCTCTCGGTCTCTCTCTGTCCCTCTCTCTATCTGTCTCTGTCCCTCTCCGTCACTCTCTGTCTCTATATGTCCCTCTCTCTTTCTGTCTCTCTCTGTCCCGCTCTCTCTCTGTCTCTCTCCGTCTTTGTCTCTCTCTGTCTTTGTCTCTCTCTGTCTCTATCTTTGTCTCTCTCTGTCCCTCTCGGTCTCTCTCTGTCTCTCTCAGTCTCTTCTCTATCCCTCTTTGTCACTCTCTCTCTGTATGTCCCTCTCTGTCTCTCTCTGTCCCTCTCCGTCTCTCTCTGTCTCTATCTGTCCCTCTCTCTTTCTGTCTCTCTCTGTCCCGCTCTCTCTCTGTCTCTCTCCGTCTCTCTCTGTCCCTCTCTGTCTCTCTCTATCTTTATCTGTCTCTCTCTGTCCCTCTCTATCTGTCCCTCTCTGTCCCTCTCTATCTGTCCCTCTCTGTCTCTCTGTCCCTCTCTGTCCCTCTCTGTCTCTCTCTTTCTCTTTGTCTCTATATGTCTCTCTGTCCCTCCCTGTCTCTGTCTCTCTCTGTGTCCCTATCTGTCTCTTTCTGTCACTCTCTGTCCCTCTCTGTCCCTGTCTCCTCTCTGTCCCTCTCTGTCTCTGTCTCTTCTTTCCCCTCTCTGTTCCTCTCTGTCTCTCTCTCTGTCTCTCTCTGTCCCTCTCTCTTTCTGTCTCTCTATGTCCCTCTCGGTCTCTCTCTGTCCCTCTCTCTATCTGTCTCTGTCCCTCTCCGCCACTCTCTGTCTCTATATGTCCCTCTCTCTTTCTGTCTCTCTCTGTCCCGCTCTCTCTCTGTCTCTCTCCGTCTTTGTCTCTCTCTGTCTCTATCTTTGTCTCTCTCTGTCCCTCTCTGTCTCTTTCTGTCCCTCTCGGTCTCTCTCTGTCTCTCTCAGTCTCTTCTCTATCCCTCTTTGTCACTCTCTCTCTGTATGTCCCTCTCTGTCTCTCTCTGTCCCTCTCCGTCTCTCTGTCTCTATCTGTCCCTCTCTCTTTCTGTCTTTCTCTGTCCCGCTCTCTCTCTGTCTCTCTCCGTCTCTCTCTGTCCCACTCTGTCCCTCTCTGTCTCTCTCTGTCCCTCTCTGTCTCTTTCTGTCCCTCTCTGTCCCTCTCTGTCTCTCTCTGTCCCTATCTGTCTCTCTCTGTCCCTCTCTCTCTCTCTCTCTCTCTCTCTCTCTCTCTCTCTCTCTCTCTCTCTCTCTGTCTCTATCTCTCTCTTTCCGTCTGTCTCTCTCTCTGTCCCTCTATGTCCCTCTCTGTCTCTATCTGTCTCTATATGTCCCTGTCTCTCTCTGTCCCTCTCGGCCTCTCTCTGTCCCTCTCTGTCTCTCTCTGTCTCCTCTCTGTCCCTCTTTGTCACTCTCTCTCTGTCTGTCCCTCTCTGTCTCTCTCTCTGTCCCTCTCTGTCCCTCTCTGTCTCTATCTGTCCCTCTCTGTCTCTATCTGTCCCTATCTGTCTCTCTCTGTCTCCTCTCTGTCTGTGTCTGTCCCTCTCTGTCCCTCTCTGTCCCTCTCGGTCTCTCTCTGTCTCTCTCTTTCTCTTTGTCTCTATCTGTCTCTCTGTCCCTCCCTGTCTCTGTCTCTCTCTGTGTCCCTCTATGTCCCTATCTGTCTCTTTCTGTCACTCTCTGTCCCTCTCTGTCCCTGTCTCCTCTCTGTCCCTCTCTGTCTCTGTCTCTTCTTTTCCCCTGTCTGTTCCTCTCTGTCTTTGTCTCTCTCTCTGTCTCTCTCTGTCCCTCTCTCTTTCTGTCTCTCTATGTCCCTCTCTGTCTCTCTCGGTCTCTCTCTGTCCCTCTCTCTATCTGTCTCTGTCCCTCTCCGTCCCTCTCTGTCTCTATATGTCCCTCTCTCTTTCTGTCTCTCTCTGTCCCGCTCTCTCTCTGTCTCTCTCCGTCTTTGTCTCTCTCTGTCTTTGTCTCTCTCTGTCTCTATCTTTGTCTCTCTCTGTCCCTCTCGGTCTCTCTCTGTCTCTCTCAGTCTCTTCTCTATCCCTCTTTGTCACTCTCTCTCTGTATGTCCCTCTCTGTCTCTCTCTGTCCCTCTCCGTCTCTCTCTGTCTCTATCTGTCCCTCTCTCTTTCTGTCTCTCTCTGTCCTGCTCTCTCTCTGTCTCTCTCCGTCTCTCTCTGTCCCTCTCTGTCTCTCTCTATCTTTATCTGTCCCTCTCTGTCCCTCTCTATCTGTCCCTCTCTGTCCCTCTCTATCTGTCCCTCTCTGTCTCTCTGTCCCTCTCTGTCCCTCTCGGTCTCTCTCTGTCTCTCTCTTTCTCTTTGTCTCTATATGTCTCTCTGTCCCTCCCTGTCTCTGTCTATCTCTGTGTCCCTATCTGTCTCTTTCTGTCACTCTCTGTCCCTCTCTGTCCCTGTCTCCTCTCTGTCCCTCTCTGTCTCTGTCTCTTCTTTCCCCTCTCTGTTCCTCTCTGTCTTTGTCTCTCTCTCTGTCTCTCTCTGTCCCTCTCTCTTTCTGTCTCTCTATGTCCCTCTCGGTCTCTCTCTGTCCCTCTCTCTATCTGTCTCTGTCCCTCTCCGCCACTCTCTGTCTCTATATGTCCCTCTCTCTTTCTGTCTCTCTCTGTCCCGCTCTCTCTCTGTCTCTCTCCGTCTTTGTCTCTCTCTGTCTCTATCTTTGTCTCTCTCTGTCCCTCTCTGTCTCTTTCTGTCCCTCTCGGTCTCTCTCTGTCTCTCTCAGTCTCTTCTCTATCCCTCTTTGTCACTCTCTCTCTGTATGTCCCTCTCTGTCTCTCTCTGTCCCTCTCCGTCTCTCTCTGTCTCTATCTGTCCCTCTCTCTTTCTGTCTTTCTCTGTCCCGCTCTCTCTCTGTCTCTCTCCGTCTCTCTCTGTCCCACTCTGTCCCTCTCTGTCTCTCTCTGTCCCTCTCTGTCTCTTTCTGTCCCTCTCTGTCCCTCTCTGTCTCTCTCTGTCCCTATCTGTCTCTCTCTGTCCCTCTCTGTCCTCTCTATCTTATCTGTCTCTCTCTGTCTCCTCTCTGTCCCTCTCTCTCTCTCTCTGTCCCTCTCTGTCCCTGTCCCTCTCTCTCTCTCTCTCTCTCTCTCTCTCTCTCTCTCTCTCTCTCTCTCTCTCTCTCTGTCCCTCTCTGTCCCTCTCTCTCTCTCTGTCTCTATCTCTCTCTTTCCGTCTGTCTCTCTCTCTGTCCCTCTATGTCCCTCTCTGTCTCTATCTGTCTCTATATGTCCCCCTCTCTCTCTGTCTCTCTCTGTCCCTCTCGGCCTCTCTCTGTCCCTCTCTGTCTCTCTCTGTCTCCTCTCTGTCCCTCTTTGTCACTCTCTCTCTGTCTGTCCCTCTCTGGTCTCTCTCTCTCTCTGTCCCTCTCTGTCCCTCTCTGTCTCTATCTGTCCCTCTCTGTCTCTCTCTGTCCCTATCTGTCTCTCTCTGTCTCCTCTCTGTCTGTGTCTGTCCCTCTCTGTCCCTCTCGGTCTCTCTCTGTCTCTCTCTTTCTCTTTGTCTCTATCTGTCTCTCTGTCCCTCCCTGTCTCTGTCTCTCTCTGTGTCCCTCTATGTCCCTATCTGTCTCTTTCTGTCACTCTCTGTCCCTCTCTGTCCCTGTCTCCTCTCTGTCCCTCTCTGTCTCTGTCTCTTCTTTTCCCCTCTCTGTTCCTCTCTGTCTTTGTCTCTCTCTCTGTCTCTCTCTGTCCCTCTCTCTTTCTGTCTCTCTATGTCCCTCTCTGTCTCTCTCGGTCTCTCTCTGTCCCTCTCTCTATCTGTCTCTGTCCCTCTCCGTCCCTCTCTTCTCTATATGTCCCTCTCTCTTTCTGTCTCTCTCTGTCCCGCTCTCTCTCTGTCTCTCTCTGTCTTTGTCTCTCTCTGTCTCTATCTTTGTCTCTCTCTGTCCCTCTCGGTCTCTCTCTGTCTCTTCTCTATCCCTCTTTGTCACTCTCTCTCTGTATGTCCCTCTCTGTCTCTCTCTGTCCCTCTCCGTCTCTCTCTGTCTCTATCTGTCCCTCTCTCTTTCTGTCTCTCTCTGTCCTGCTCTCTCTCTGTCCCTCTCTGTCTCTCTCTGTCCCTCTCTGTCTCTCTCTGTCTCTATATGTCCCTATATGTCCCTCTCTGTCTCTCTCTTTCTCCTCTTTGTCTCTATGTCTGTGTCTGTCCCTATCTGTCTCTCTGTCTCTATCTGTCCCTCTCTGTCTCTGTGTCTCTATCTGTCTCTCTATCCCTCCCTGTCTCTGTCTCTCTGTGTCCCTCTCTGTCTCTTTCTGTCACTCTCTGTCCCTCTCTGTCCCTGTCTCCTCTCTGTCCCTCTCTGTCTCTGTCTCTTCTTTTCCCCTCTCTGTTCCTCTCTGTATTTGTCTCTCTCTGTCTCTCTCTGTCCCTTTCTGTCTCTCTCTATCTCTCTGTCTCTCTATGTCCCTCTCTGTCTCTCTCGGTCTCTCTCTGTCCCTCTCTCTATCTGTCTCTCTCTGTCCCTCTCATTCTCGGTCCCTCTCTTTCCCTCTCCGTCTCTCTCTGTCTCTATATGTCCCTCTCTCTTTCTGTCTCTCTGTCCCGCACTCTCTCTGTCCCCCCCTCTGTCCCTCTATGTCTCTCTCCGTCTCTCTGTCTTTGTCTCTCTATGTCCCTCTCTGTCTCTTTCTGTCCCTATCGGTCTCTCTCTGTCTCCTCTCTGTCCCTCTCTGTCTCTTCTTTGTCCCTCTTTGTCACTCTCTCTCTGTCTGTCCCTCTCTGTCTCTCTCTGTCCCTCTCCGTCTCTCTCTGTCTCTATCTGTTCCTCTCTCTTTCTGTCTCTCTCTGTCCTGCTCTCTCTCTGTCCCTCTCCGTCTCTCTCTGTCCCTCTCTGTCTCTCTCCGTCTCTCTCTGTCTTTGTCTCTCTCTGTCTCTTTCTGTCTCTCGGTCCCTCTCTGTCTCTATATGTCTCTCTCTGTCTTTGTCTCTGTCTCTGTCCCTCTATGTCCCTATCTGTCTCTCTCGGTCTCTCTCTGTCCCTCTCTCTATCTGTCTCTCTCTGTCCCTCTCTGTCCCTCTCCATCTCTCTCTGTCTCTATCTGTCCCTCTCTCTTTCTGTCTCTCTCTGTCCCGCTCTCTCTCTGTCCCTCTTTGTCTCTCTCTCTCTGTCTGTGTCTGTCCCTCTCTGTCCCTCTCTGTCTCTATCTGTCTCTTTCTGTCTCTCTCTATCTCTCTCTCTGTCTTGTCTCTGTCCCTCTATGTCCCTCTCTGTCCCTCTCGGTCTCTCTCTGTCCCTCTCTCTATCTGTCTCTCTCTGTCCCTCTCTGTCTCTGTCCCTCTCTGTCCCTCTCCGTCTCTCTCCGTCTCTATCTGTCCCTCTCTCTTTCTGTCCCTCTCTGTCCCGCTCTCTCTCTGTCCCTCTCCGTCTCTCTCTGTCCCACTCTGTCCCTCTCTGTCTCTCTCCGTCTCTCTCTGTCTTTGTCTCTTTCTGTCCCTCTCGGTCTCTCTCTGTCTCCTCTCTGTCCCTCTCTTTCTCTCTCTGTCTCCTCTCTGTCCCTCTTTGTCACTCTCTCTCTGTCTGTCCCTCTCTGTCTCTCTCTATCCCTCTCTGTCCCTCTCTGTCTCTCTATCCCTCTCTGTCCCTCTCTGTCTCTCTCTGTCCCTCTCTGTCTCTATCTGTCTCTCTCTGTCCCTCTCTGTCTCTATCTGTCCCTATCTGTCTCCTCTATGTCCCTCTTTCTCTCTCTGTCCCTCTCTGTCCCTCTCTGTCTCTCTCTGTCTATATCTGTCCCTCTCTGTCTCCTCTCTGTCTGTCCCTCTCTGTCTCTCTCGGTCTCTCTCTGTCCCTCTCTCTATCTGTCTCCCTCTCTGTCTCTGTCCCTCTCTGTCCCTCTCTGTCTCTCTCTGTCTCTATCTGTCCCTCTCTCTTTCGGTCTCTCTCTGTCCCGCTCTGTCCCTCTCCGTCTCTCTCTGTCCCTCTCTGTCTCTCTCCGTCTCTCTCTGTCTTTGTCTCTCTCTGTCTTTGTCTCTCTCTGTCCCTCTCATTCTCGGTCCCTCTCTTTCCCTCTCCGTCTCTCTCTGTCTCTATATGTCAATGACAATAACTCAGATACAACGTGTTAGTTTTATTAAGAATTTCAGAACAACATGCGTTCAAAAGTCATTAATTATACTTCATTAGAATTCATTTAGACAATAGTTACTGTTTCCATTACTCATATCTCTGTTTTGTATCTGGTCAACATCAGTGGTTTGACCTGCAGAGCTCTGCTGCTGCTGCTGCTGCTCTGCTGCTGCTGCCACCACAGCCTCAACAACACCTATAGAAAAACCACCAGGTCTCAGACCACTGTGTGTGCATGCAAACACCATTAGCAAGTCTGTTTTCTGATAAAAATGATATAAAAAATAAATACTGAAAGTATTTATGGAAACAAATAATTCACAATAGTGATAAAACACCAACAACTACTCAATATATAATGCTATATGTACATTCCCTGCACGGTATTGCTTTAAGCACCTACCTGCAT
>JAMFTG010001447.1:0-56693 GCA_023974075.1 Chaenocephalus aceratus | reverse complement strand
ACTCCTGTGTGACTGCCTCCACGGCGGCTTCAGATGGAGACAGAACAACAAAGATTAATGTTTTAACTTCAACAATCTGCAGCCAACCAATACTTACTAACACATCTACTTTATGTGGGCATTCCACTCAGATACTATCATGTTTAGGCTCATAGGCTAGAGCAGGGGTGTCAAACTCAAGGCCCGGGGGCCACATTCGGCCCGCGACTTCATTTTATGTGGCCCCACAAGAGCTTGCAAAGAATATAATATGTTTTATTATACGGTACATGCTGCAGAAGCACGTTGCCCTTAAACTACATGTCCCACATGCATCTGGAATATGACTTTTTTCTCAGAATTTGCCTTTTTTTCTTCAAAATATGCATTTTTTCATAGAATTCCTTTTTCTCAGAATTAGATTTTTATTCAAAATGTCACTTCTATTTCTTTTTTCTCCAGAATTTTGCTTTTCTTTTTAAATCATTTTGGGACATACGCACTGAAAAGACTTCTGCTTTCAGACGTAGTTAATTATGAAGTTATTACCCTATCCGATGATAATCCAATGCAGAGGCAATGATGTACATTATTTTATATATATGATATATTTATATATGTATTTGTATATAGTCTTAAAGTTACAACCGGCCCTTTGAGTGCAACCATAATGCTGATGTGGCCCGCGATGAAATTGAGTTTGACACCCCTGGGCTAGAGCATAAGATTAGGAAGTGGAAACTAACCTTTCTACACACATTTCCGATTAAGAGTATTTAGGATCTATCAAAAGTATTTTGTATATCCAATGTTTTAAAGAAGAGTTAAGAACGTATCAATGTTACTTTTAAAGCTACCAAATTAACAACTAATAGGTTGTCCTTAACACTCGTAGAAGCAACAGGTTAACTATAGGCTGGTGCAAAAGCTAGCTTCATACACTTTTTGCTTGGGTTCACAATATATATTGTCCAACTGATATTTCAGCAAAAACACGCTCTTTTGCAGAGAATGGAGCCGACTTTACACGTTTCTTGCAAATTCCCTAATTTAGAAAAGCACATTTCAACCATAAACTTAGGTTTACACGTATACTTCTTATGTGTGCCGGATAGTAGCCAAAAAAGCAACACAATCCTTTTGAGAATTTGTGGCTAAGTACTAAATGTTATTTGGAAAGGAAAAAGCATTTAGCCAATATGAGTACAGTTAACATGAGGAAAATAGCTGCTAACATATTAGCTGCTAACATATTAGATTAGCTGCTAACATATTAGCTGCTAACATATTAGCTGCTAACATATTAGCTGCTACTAGCTAGCCAGACCGCTTTCATCCATGTGCATTGATTAAGAAATTAGAACGAAGCTTTGAAAAGAAATCGGACAAACATGGTTATACCTCTGACTCCTTTGGATCGTGTGCGATGGCGTTTTTTAACCGCATTCACCTCCATCTGAAGAGAAAACACAAGTCCACACAAATCAAGTTGGGGCTTTTCTTTGTCTCACATAATTGAGTTCACTTACTGCCAAGGAATAGAAGACTAGAAGGTTTTGAGTGCACTTTACCTGGTCAGAGCTCGGTGTGGCACTGGTTCTGTATCGGAAGAGTTTTTATAGCAAGCTGAATTTCAGAAGCCGTCTTCCAGACTCATGATCTGCAAAATAAAACACGAAATGTTTTCAGATTTACGTTGAAAGCATAAATCTGTTTTGAACACTTAAAAGGGTTGCCAACTTTGGGTACCTGGCTGGAGTGAGATTTTGGTATCATGGGTTTGATTACACATATGCGAAATGACTGCTATCGTGTCAGTAGCGGACCTTAGCATATATAGGATATATATACAATATATACAAATACACAATATTGGACACAGACTATAAAGGGCACAAAGTTTCATTCACTAATGAAAGTCAAACACATGTTTGTTTCCACTGTTTATTGTGTGCCTGTCGCGATAAGCAATTCATTGACTTATCGTACCATAAATAAAAATGAACTCGATAAATTGCCATTTACTAGCAGTTTGAAAGGATGTACGAATTATTATATATTATCATTATGTCAGTGGTCTAAAATGGTCATACAACGGTGCCGACAATATTATCGTTTATCGCAATAATTTCCGGGGAAATCAACACGTAATGTTGTATCGATGTATATAGAGATGTACCACAGCAAAAGTATTCTCCGTCGGGACTTCCTGCAACAACACCACTCCGTTATCTTGATTCTGATTGGCCAGAAGACATTATCAAAGATGTTCTATTGAGAAGACGATCACTACGTGGCAAAAGTTTCAAAACCGTTTCTAGTCTTCGGTATTCTTGTTTTTGGCGTGAGAATAGTTTGGGCAGCGTGAGAGCGTGAGATTGAAAGCGTGTGTCACACGCCAGATGCGTGAGAGTTGGCAACCCTGACTTAAAGGTGGGTATGTAATTTTGGAGAAACCAGCTCGAGTGCGCTAGAATTTGAAAATACACAACCGGAAAAAATCTGCCACTTCCTTCAGACTTCCTCACAGAGCCCCTCCCCCAAACACACGAACGCGCACATGACCAATGAGGGCACGAGATCAGTGTGTGCCCCGATGGAAGGCTGACAGGCAGGTAGGCCATCCAGTTACTTTAGCCGGCTCAGATGATTGGTCGAGCTTTTTACAGCGCCACGGCTTCAACAGATGATATTTGTCTATGTATTTATTGTCAAAAGCGTTTCAGATATTCATTGCTATCGGACGTTAAGAGCATTTCCATGGAATACAACAACAAGTGTTTCTGAAATAAATTACATACCCCACCTTAAGTCTCTATGAAATGTATAAGTATATATCTCTCTATGACATTTCAACAATTGAAAGCTCAAATATCAAAACACGTTTCCACCGATATTTTAAAACGTGACATTTATTCATTCGGGTTTCACAGACTTCAGTAACCTTCAGCGGAGCCGTTTATTCACTCAGTCAATTAGGGGTTTCTTTGGAGAGCTGTTATGGACTCGCTGCTGAAAACATTTTGAGTGACCTGCAGCATAGAAAGCAAATGACCCTTAATACATCCCAAAAAAATGATAAAATAAGTGTTTTTTAAAGAATGTATCTGAGTGAAAGGATGGGTTGCTTCACGAGGGCGAAGCATCTTACTAATACGATGAGGACGTGAAGATGTGCAACGACCACATATAAAACCACATCCAAATTATCAGCAATTAGGTTTTTAGTGACGTTTTCTCCGACTGGAAGCAAATTACAGTTAGACAAAAGAAACAATAACGTATCATTACATCTTGTTTTGGGAGGCGTGTGGCGCAGTGGGTTGTGCGTTGGGGTTCGGATCAGGGGTCAGACACTTCACCCAAATTGCTTCTGTGGGGATTGCCCACAGTATTGAGTATGTAAGTAAAATGTAAGTGATTTTATTTTCACTCCAACAAGAAAATACAATCTTCAATATTAACAATAGTATTAAAAGAGTGAAAGGATGACTTTGGACTTCAAATACATTTGTCCAATGACTTAAATCCATCAATAATAAGTTACATGTTAGCGATGCTGGCAGACAGGCACCGAGCAATTACAAGCGACCAAATCAAACATTTGATTAAACCTACACATTTACTCTGGGTTTGAAATGTTGGAAAGTTTGCGCCAATGTAAGAACACAAACCAACAAAATATATAACATAGCTGTAGTTTAAAGACCTTTTAATGCTCAAATGCTACATAATTAACACTTAAGCATTGTTGTGAATTATAAAGGCAGACCCCTTTGTGTGCAGTAAAGAAAATACTCCACTTTACAACTTAACCAGTTTATATGAGATGTAGATTACTCTAAAACGATCCCGTTGCCTTCACTCCGTCAATAGTTGAGTCTTAATTTAGCAATACATTGAGATGTTGGACAATAACTAATCACCACGACAACCACAAATACAATCCAAATCAAACTGCTGCATATTCTCTTTCTCAAATTCCAAATAGGACCTAAATCTCACGAGATCCTGCTGGGAGCGCAAACAGCAACATGAAAGAGGCAACAGAGAGACAACAGGGTGATGATGGTGATGATGATGATGATGAAGACGTGAAACACAGCGTCTCCTCGGCTGCAGTAAAGCTCGGGGGGCTTTTTCAGCGTTAATATAAATGTGAATTGTGGACAGCCTCGCCTGAACCCTCTGCCGACACCCATACGTTGCCACGGCGCAGCGAGGCCGAGTGCATCTGAGGCCACCACTCCAACTCCGCCGAGCTCCAACGCAACTTACATCAAACACACACGCACACACACACACACACACACTCACTCGCCGCAAAAAAACTATACGACTGAGTGGGCTGCCCACTTAATGGATGTGTGTGTTCTGCAGTGTGTGTGTGCGTGTGAAGAAGAAGACGTTTACATCGTGTGTACATGTGTCCTCACAACTGAGTGTCTATAGGCGGTGTCCTTGTTCTGCCTCTGCACGTGTGTGTGTTCTCTGTTCTCGTATTACTGCCTTTGTGAGGACGAGTTGAGGACAATTCGGATTATCAGGACATTTGAGCGAAATTAGTGTTTTTTGTTTTGGTGTCTCGTGTAAAAATGCATCCACATGTGTGTGTGTGTGTGGGTGTGTTGTGTGTGTTTGTGGTGTGTGTGTGTGTGTGTGTGTGTGTGTGGTTGTGTGTGTGTGTGGTGTGTGTGTGTGTGTGTGAACACATCTCTGTATCATAATGTACAATATTACTATTCACTACTATCATGCTCCTCCTAAAGAAGCTCTAGTTTATTTTGTGTTATGCAAGAATACGTGAATAATTGAAGCAAAGAAATACACAAGTGTGCGTGTGTGTGTGTGTGTGTGTGTGTGTGTGTGTGTGTGTGTGTGTGTGTGTGCGTGTGCGTGTGCGTGTGTGTGTGTGTGTGTGTGTGTGTGTGTGTGTGTGTGTGTGTGCGTGTGCGTGTGCGTGTGTGTCGGTATAGGGTAGCTCTGCATCATATTGTACCAGACAGGCGAGAGTGTTGGACTGAATACTAAACAGCAAAAAGCTCCTCTTCACACAGCTCCAACCCGGCCATATAGGACAGACAAACACACAACTGAAACACACAAACACACACACACACACACACACACCACACACTTTATTCAACCACACATTACAGCACAGAGCTTCACTCACTTTGCCATATAGAGAACACTCTGTACCTATGTGACTTTTTTGTGAACACACCCTGGTGGCTGCATCGCCCCCTGTAGGTCAGAGCCAGTACAACACTTCACATATACCATACAATGTAATATATATGTGGCTTTAAGGAGGACATATTATGCAAATGTCCATGTTCCTTATTTGTATTTTGGCTTTTTGATCACCCTCTGTCTGAAACCAGAGCCCAGTCTGCTCTGATTGGTTAGCTGGCTGGGTCTGTTGTGATTGGTCAACCGCTTAGAGATGTCCCCGCCCCCTTAGCCTATCATGTACAATGTGTTGGAGCGCTAGCTTTTCTTTTTGTCGCTGCTTCTAATTGAACTATTCATATCTTAAACTGCACTGTAACTTTTATCCATGTATTTTTCCTTAATGTTTATTTTATTAGCTTTTCTTTTGTAATGCTTAATGTCTTTCATTTTTTTTGTAAAGCACTTTGAATTGCCTTGCGTTGAAAAGTGCTATATAAATAAACTTGCCTGCCTAGCCAATAGGAGCACAAGTATTACACACTATAGGGAAAGGGAAAACCACAAAAGCATAAAAGCGCCCATTTAACTCATGAAATAAAATAAAACTTTAAAAAAAATGTCTTTGTTTCTGTTTTCATAAAACACAGTGAATTTTGGGATGACTTCAAAATGAAAATGGATTCATGGTTGAGCATCCTGCTTTTGGAGAAGTTACAACATATATATTTGTCTTTAAAAAGTTCCCTTACTTATATAGAAAGGTTTTATACGACAACACGTCGATATGTGGGCGGGTCGGCGGGATCTATTGGACACGGTCCTTGGTAAAGCAGGTTAACAAGGGAAATGCAGCTGGTTTTATTCAGCCCACAACACGGGTTAGTGGTGTGAAGCGATTCCCGGCCAAGTATCAGATCAGATAACAAATAAATACCCAAAACCCGAGGACTCAATTGCACACAACATATTTGTTAGTCCCAACTCCCTTAAAAATGTTCCAGTTTCAGTCTGCCTGCAGCCAAACAATCACAGGCAAATGTTTGTGAGCTCACACACACACACACACACACACACACACACACACACACACACACACACACACACACACACACGCAGCAGCCAGGTGAAGTGTGTGTTTGCAGCAAAGCCCGACAGCAGCTCAGTGTTTCATTACAGCAGAGCACTTTTATCAAACCCTACAAACAGAAACACCTGGTGTGCGATGTGACGCTGCAGTGCACAAACCAAACAACACAACTGAACAGGGGGGGAGAGAAGGGGGAGACAAGGGGGGAGAACATGGGGGAGGCAGTGCTTCTGTCTGTCTGCACATCAAGGCAGTGTTTGTGTTATTTCTGGTCATAAACTGCGTACACGAGTGACGCATAAAGTCTCTTCACATGGTTGGCCACGGTGCTGTCCCTTCTCCACGGAGGCTAATGATTGGTCGATTCTGTACTTTGGTCCAAACTTAAAAAACGAACCTAAATAAGACATTTGAGGACAGAGGAGAAAGCCTACGAGTCAATCCAGACGACATTATCAGCAGGCAGTCCGTGTAACTAAGTACATTACTCAAGTACTTTAATTAAGTACAATTTGAGGGACTTGTACTTTACCTGAGTATCCATGTTATGCTACTGTGTACTTTTACCTCAATACAACTGAGAGGTGTGTGTGTGTGTGTGTGTGTGTGTGTGTGTGTGTGTGGTGTGTGTGTGTGTGTGTGTGTGTGTGTGCGTGCGTGTGTGTGTGTGTGTGTGTGTGTGTGTGTGTGTGCTTTAATTCCACTACTTAATGATATATAATAATATAAATAAAGTATTATAATAATAGACTATATTTGCAACGTTTTTTTAAGACGAGAAAACCCACAAAGTAATTCAACTCGACCGCACTCTCTAAAATCGCCTAATAACTTCATCGACTTTCAATTTCAGATCCAAGTGCCGGTCAAAACACGTCAATAAGTGAATTATTTACACAATTAATTCATAAATTGTTACCAAACCTTCATAATATTAGCTGATGACTTTACTCTGCTGCATTCAGATGCATTTTAAACTGACTGCAGTACAGACGGCTCTGCAGTTACAGTGTGTACAGTTGGTGGTGTAACACACACTAATGCACACTAACACACACTAACACACACTAACGCAGACTAACACACCAACGCACACTAACCACACACACACAGAAAGCAGCAGTCTGGTGTGAAGCCCCCCCTGTACATCAGCCCCACTCCTGGTTTCCATGGAGACTGGACCGATCGTGTGATTAGTCACGTCAATTAACCTCTGACCAATCACAGAGCAGCAGCAGCTGACTGTGATCTGCAGAATCAGACATCCCAACACCGCATGCTCCACGGCGATGGAGGCTGGTGGGGATTCTGCAATTAGCACTTGTTTTATACCCAAGTCCATAAGAGTCCTTCTCTCTTTCTCTGTTGGCATGTATTAATATCATGTCTGTTTTATCTGGATACGAGCAAGTGAATTATGCTTTGTTTTGTTTTGGCTTTTCTCTTTTGGGTTACTACAATGTAAAAACCACATTATGTTACAATTCCTTAAAAAGCAGCTTTAAAATAATGTCAATGCTTCACTGACTCGTACTATCGAGAGTGATGTCTCTAAGATTCTATCAGTCTCTTTTTGCATTACTTGATTGGGTCGTTCAAATTCCTGTCGAGATGCATTCATTTATTTTTTTACCTTTTCTTAAACCAGGACAGATTCAGAAAACAGGAAGTCCTCGCCGAAGCAAACAACAGACTATGAGTCAAACGAAAAGACGTCCAAACGAATGGCGCAGTTAACGTAAACAAGTGCGTAAGGCTTTGCTGAGTTCATATGTTATGAACAAAATATGTTCTGCTTTCCCCTGATGTCCTCCACCTGCTCTGCTTTCATTGAAGGAACAGAGAGCGTTACAACTTTGCTTAAGTAATGCTAACCGCTAACTATTGCTATGTCTAGCTCCCAATAGCTAGTTAGCCGTTAGCTCGTTAGCTATGTTTCCGCTGCACTATTTCTTAATGCTCTAAATGTCTTTCATTTTTGTAAAACACTTTGAATTGTGTTGAAAAGTGCTAAATTAATAAACTTGCCTTGCCTTGCTTAGTTAGTCATTAGCTACAGTAGTTAGCTGTTAGCTAGTGAGCCGTTAGCTAGTGAGCTATTAGCTAGTTAGCCGTTAGATAGTGAGCCATTAGCTAGTTAGCAGTTAGCTAGTGAGCCGTTAGCTAGTGAGCCATTAGCTAGTTAGCCGTTAGCTAGTGAGCCATTAGCTAGTTAGCCGTTAGCTAGTGAGCCGTTAGCTAGTGAGCCATTAGCTAGTGAGCCGTTAGCTAGTGAGCCATTAGCTAGTTAGCAGTTAGCTAGTGAGCCGTTAGCTAGTGAGCCATTAGCTAGTTAGCCGTTAGCTAGTGAGCCATTAGCTAGTTAGCCATTAGCTAGTGAGCCATTAGCTAGTTAGCCGTTAGCTAGTGAGCCATTAGCTAGTTAGCCGTTAGCTAGTGAGCCGTTAGCTAGTGAGCCATTAGCTAGTTAGCCGTTAGCTAGTGAGCCGTTAGCTAGTGAGCCATTAGCTAGTTAGCCGTTAGCTAGTGAGCCGTTAGCTAGTGAGCCATTAGCTAGTTAGCCGTTAGCTAGTGAGCCGTTAGCTAGTGAGCCATTAGCTAGTGAGCCGTTAGCTAGTGAGCCATTAGCTAGTGAGCCGTTAGCTAGTGAGCCATTAGCTAGTTAGCAGTTAGCTAGTGAGCCGTTAGCTAGTGAGCCGTTAGCTAGTTAGCCGTTAGCTAGTGAGCCAATAACTAGTGAGCCATTAGCTAGTGAGCCGTTAGCTAGTGAGCCGTTAGCTAGTGAGCCATTAGCTAGTTAGCCGTTAGCTAGTGAGCCGTTAGTTAGTGAGCCGTTAGCTAGTGAGCCATTAGCTAGTGAGCCGTTAGCTAGTGAGCCATTAGCTAGTTAGCCGTTAGCTAGTGAGCCGTTAGCTAGTGAGCCGTTAGCTAGTGAGCCGTTAGCTAGTGAGCCGTTAGCTAGTTAGCCGTTAGCTAGTGAGCCAATAACTAGTGAGCCATTAGCTAGTTAGCCGTTAGCTCTCGCTTAATGTAAGTCGCTTTGGATAAAAGTATCAGCTAAATTAAATGTAGTTTACGACAGCGGATTGTAAGTGAATGCATTCTCAAACTTTAAGGATGCTCGATTGCAAAAACTCCAACGCTCACATTATGTGTCTTTCACTGACACGTTAGAGCAATGTGCCGGCGCTTATACTTCTGATGCTTTTAGTGACTCTTTGGGAGATTCCTGCACTTCCATTTCCCATGAACTGATGGAGACATGAGCCCACTCCACACATGATGTTTAAAAAAAGACCCCTTCAAGGTTTACTGGCCCAAATGAACCCCGGTGCACTGCATGCTCGCCCTCTCAGCTCTGTACACTTGGGAAAGTAGAAATTGTGAAAAAGGTCTGGATGTGGTGTCAAGTCAGCACTTCAGAGGAGATGAAGTCCTCTTCAGCGCTCGGACCATCTTCTGTCGGAGGATATTCGCTTCATCTACTGTGAGTTTCTGCACACAGCTGTTCCTATTGGTCAGACTGCTGTAAAAAATACTGACTGAAGGCCTCAGAAAGTAAAAAAGTAAATTTGCCATTAAACCCGTTTTTGATGAAGCAGTCATCTCGAAACGGAGACCAGAAGACCGGTGCATTCTACAATAGTGCTTGCTTGCTTGTTCACAGCATGTCAAGCGGCCTCGGGTCCCTTGAAAGGCGCTATAGAAATGTAATCTATTATTATTAATACAAAACTAGGACTTATTTAATTAACAGGTTAATGTGTGCAGAAATTAAAAAACCATTAACGCATATATATTCAAATACTGAATGATAATTATAATTAAAATCACTTTAATTAAAATTAACTAAACTGTACTTTACTGAATCCAAAAAGGGAGCGATGGACAGAAGTGAAACCCCCCCTCTGCAGACCATTGACATGCACTAAAACCTGTATAACACACCACAGGAAATGGAACACCACAAGAAGCACTTATACAAGTCCCGCCCCCTGACTATGTGATTGACAGGTGGAGATGTGGATGTGATCAGTGAGTGAAGCTTTACCGATCCGTAACAAGCAGACGAAGCGAGTCGTAAGAGAAACAAGGATCCTCGATCGCCACCCCTGAGATTAGTGTGTGTTAACAGAAACACGGGCAGACTGCTGGGAGGGGATTCGGGCAGATGTGTTGTCACTTTTCAAGACTTAAAAACCTGGGAATAAAAGACGTTTGATTTAAAGTTATCCGACTGCATACAGACATATTTGAACTGGAGACCCTTTCCGATCCGCGGGTGGAGGTTAAAGGTCACGTGTCGGATACAATAAAAAGTTTGTCATGTGCTTACACACACACACACTTCACGAAGAACAGGATCTACCCACGATGAGTCATTAGACAGTGTGTGTGTGTGTGTGTGTGTGTGTGTGTGTGTGTGTGTGTGTGTGTGTGTGTGCGTGTGTGTGTGTGTGTGTGTGTGTGTGTGTGTGTGTGTATGTGTGCGTGTGTGTGTGTGTGTGTGTGTGTGTGGTTTTGATACTATGAGTCATTCGGTGCTCCAGAATAGAAAGTGGATGATGCTTTGTGTGTGTGTGTGTGTGTGTGTGTGTGTGTGTGTGTGTGTGTGTTAATCAGATTGATGGGTGTGTTGGCAGCAGCTCAGATATAATAACCCAAAGACACACACACACACACACACACACACACACACACACACACACACACACACACACACACACACACACGTAGTTCAAATAAGGCTTCAGTGGCTTTTCGTGATCAGCCAGGTTTTAGATTCGATATTCAGGGCTCGTCATATTAAGATGAAATCGTGTTTATCAACCAGCGTCTCTAATCATTTCTTTCTGTTCCTTCCCAGTCTCCCTCCCGGGGTGCAAATCATTTGCCAAGAACAAGACGGAAAGTACAAATAAACAAAGTTAAAGTTGAATTGATCTGACAGCGTTATATTTTCCCGACTAATCAGACATTAGATTGCAAATCGAAGCGTCAAGTTTCACAAATTCTCGTGCAGAATGTTCCAAATCAGCCAGATGTAAAACGGTGCGTTGGAAATCCCAGCTCGTGACATGCCAATAGTTTCAAACGTGCCACTGGGCGATTGACTCAAGCTGTCCTGAAGCACTTTCACTGTTCTTCGGTTTTTCAATTTACTGCTTCGTTTGACTTTTTAATCCATTCGCTCGTTAATAAGCAGCGACAGGTGGTGTCAGTCCTTTTTAGCAATTAGTGCACGATGTTTGATATGACACACTCGTTAACTAGGATTAACAATTTCATACAACTCCCATTTCCGCACGTTTATTACATCTGTGTCACCGCCTTCATATATATTACATTACCTGTCACTTGTTAGACGCTTTCATCCAAAGCGACTTACATACATTTTATTTATTTTTTTACTTTTTTTTATTGAGTCAGGCACAATGAGGTTACATTTATACAGTCAATATTTTTATTTATTTTTCCCCTTTCCCCCCCTCCCGGTCCTAGCTAGTAAAATAAATAACTAACTAAATAAATAAGATAGATACCTGTATAGGTAAAAGTAAAGTAATATAGAAGATAATATTAAAGAAAATGTATAGATAAGGGAATAAAGAATAGTAACAGTAATACCCATATACTCATATGTATACCCACATGTACACATGCACATATATACACGTACCTACCTACATACATACATGTATACAAAGACAGAACAAATAAATAAAAATAAATACATAAAAAATTAATATAAAAAGAGACACAAGAAAAAACAAAAACAAAAAAAACATACATTCGTAGTTCCCCCTCTTTCTCCTTAATGTAGTGTCTTAAGTTCAGCTATGTAGGCTATCGTAGAGCCCCAGACAGATTCAAATAGTTTTGAGGAGCCCCTCAGGTTATATTTAATCTTCTCCAAGTTCAGGTACAATATTAGATCTTTAAGCCATTGAGATGCTTTAGGTGGTATAGAAGATTTCCATTCTAGGAGTATTCTTCTTCGTGCTAAAAGAGATACAAAGGCTATACTGTCCTTAGTTTTCCTCTTCAACATACATACATACATTTGAGGTGAAGTGTCTCAGGGATACATTACAACGACATGCTGACTGCAGTGGGGTTTGAACCTGTGCTCCCCTGATCCCAACACCAACACACTAGCCACTGCGCCAAACGCCTGTATATTTCTACAACGTTCTAACTGTCTAATGATTGATGCATCTGTAAAAAAACATTCATGTACTTTCTTAAACTCGCAGACAGACCCTCCTGATATTAGCCCATAGCAACGGGTAAAACAATGAGATATTACTCTCATATCTGCCTTGCCGCTAATTTGAAACCCTTACACGTCCTGTGGCGCTACTTCAAAATCATATTTGTACGGCTTTTGCTCACGTGAAAATACAAAATATAGAGCACATCACTTCAAAGTAGCTGCATGCTATCGGCTAGGTCTAATAATCCCCCGAGGACTCTGAGTCCCTCACAGTCTTTCAGTCCCGCCTCAAAACACGTCTTTTCAACTCTGTCTACCCATAACCACCCATCTCTCCAACACATATACGAGCAGTCCATTATCAGACAGGCAAACAACATGGTGTCTGATCCCACCCACATACTCCACCCAGAATTCCAGGGTTCCCAAGAGCAGGCTGAACCGCTATAAGCACTCAGTCCTACCCATGTCCACTATGTTTGTATATTATGTACATGTATGCGGAACTGCTGGACGGAGCCCAGAACAAATTTCCTTACGGGGACAATAAAGTATATCGTATCGTATAAGCTCCCCCCCTCTCAATCAACTTCCTCTTGACTGCCTTTTTATTTTTTACTTACTTGTTTGCCTGTCCTCGTGTGTCTACCCTCCCTCATCCTGTAAAGCGTCTTTGAGTTGTGAAAAGCGCTATATAAATAAAATGCATTATTATTATTATTAATGACTGATGTACGAAACATAAAACGTCAAAAAGTCTGCACCTAAACCCACCGACTGATGACGCCTCAAATAACCAAAGTCTTTGTGCAATAAACCCGGCTAATGACTGACGATATTGTGCACAAATACTTATTATTATGGAGCTACAGGTGGTTGAACTTCTGACAGTAGTCCGTATTATCTCATACGTTACGCATTGTGTCACACAGTACAATTGTCATTTAAAAGGTAAAATCAACCACCAACCGTGTTGACTGATGACATTCAGCACGAATATGAAACGTAGCGACAGGTGGTTACACTGCAGGCATTAGCAGACAGATGTTAAACTGGTAAAAACACGATTTCAATGCGATTGTAAGGAAAACTTCTGCGGCGATGGAGAGTCAGGACTCGGAGAGACACGGGACGAGCGGGAGGTCTGATGTCCAACACGGATCTTTAATACAAGTATCGGCCGGAGAAATTCGCATCACAAGTCACACAGTCAGAGGTTCTGACGGCACGGGTGGGATGCCACGTGAAATCTGCCGCGCCTCTCTCTCGATAGCCCTTTTAACTCGTTCAGAGTAAGCAACATATTTGGGGAGATAGACTAAACAGCTGGGCCCCTGAATCACTTGCGTCTGACCCTCAATGGCCTCGAAGCCAGCGTTCCCACAGCCGTAAACCATTTCGTGACCGAGAGTTGAACTGGTTTATCAAGATAGCTGGAGCCTCCCATTAATGCGGCTTTCACACCAGCGCTTTTCCCTTTCTAGCTCCGAGCGGGAGCTTTTCTGGTTCAGCTCCGGTTTCCCCTTTCTGCTCCCGCTCCGCTCACACCGCCCAGAGCTGCCGCTGCCGCGTCATGACGTCACCGTCTACGCGCCCGCTTCATAACATCCAAACCACGCGGAAATCCCTCACATCGACAACAACAACAACAACAATGGCCGATTGTATTGAAGCGCTGTTCGCTTTGGTTATCCTCTTACGAAACGAAATGGAAGGCATCGGACGACTTTACAAGGGACGACTTTACTTGGAACTTTACAAACATCACATGCGAAATGCAAGACTTCTTTGTGGTCTTCAGCATCAACGACGAACCTGCCCCTGCCCCCGCCCCGACGTAAGCGACGCCGCCTCTTAGCTCCGAAGCTCTTGCCTCTAGACCGACAATTTTTTGGAGCTGGAAGTGAACCGGACTCCGGAGCTAAGAGGCGGCGCCTCTGCGGTGTGAACAGGAAAAACCGGTACTGTTGGTGTGAAAGGGGCGTAAGAGAGATACCGGAGCCAGGGTTGGTCGTAAATGTCAACACACAGAAAAGGTTAAATATCTTAGGAGTAAAACAGAATTATTCCCTCACAACTTTCATATCTGCATTACCACTGTTTTGTAACACATTCATTATGCATCTGCGTCACTGCTTTGTTCATGTATATAATCTAAAACACAACATGCCAAAGAGTTAAACCCGAAAACACACAGACTGACGATATTCAGCATAAGCACACAACTTATTATTTAGCAAGACGGGTGGTAACAGATTTAAGTCCGTATCCGCCAGCAACAACACACTTTAATAATGAAACCGTAAAAACTCAGATAACAATGCGTTATAACTCCCTTATCTGCATTGCCACTAATTTATAACAGTCACACGTTCTGTGATTGCTGCCGTGAACACACAGAAACACAAGCACATGCGTCAGCTCGGGCGAATGAACGATGCAGGAAACATAAAACATCGACAGGTCTGCAAAGAAACCTCAAAACACGAACGGATGATATTCCGCTCGCAGATCCAACTCGGCTACCGGTGGTTGCACTGCAGGCACCGCTTCATCCAACAAAACTCATCATTTCACTTCGAGAAAAATGTGAGAAATTTCTCATATCTTTATTACAGCGAGTTTGTAAGACTTAAACGTTCATTGATCATCCGTGTCACTACTTTTACACGTCTTCGTCTTCTTTTCTTTTTTTTATTTTAAATTGTGAATTTTGAATGTCCATGTTTGTCCTAGTGTTTTCCTTCTTAAAATGTTTTTTTTAAATATTTTTGAGATTTGGTTGAGCAGGGTATACTTGTACTTTTACTAGTTTGTTTTTAGTGTCAGGATGGATGTATTTTTCTCTGCAAACAGAATCTACCTACGGGTACAAATAAATAACCTGAACCTGAACCTGAACCTGAACCTGAACCTTCTCATCACCTTTGCTCACCTGAAAATACAGATCACTTCATGAACACAATCATCTCGGTCTAGTTAATGATGCAGCTCACCTTTAGGACGCCTGCCATGTGAACGTATCTCATCGTAAGCATCACTTAACCCCCGACAGAATGTAGCTGCTATAGCACATGAACATATGTCAGAAAATTAATACAAATCCGAAAGTTCTTGCAGATAAAAATACAGTTCTTGCAGTTTCGGTACAACAGTTTCAGTTCTGTGTATTGTGTTCAAACGGTGTGTGCGTGATGATACGTGTGCGTGTTGTAACGTGTATGTGTGTATATGTTTATAGACATGTATTCGTTTTATGTGGAAATGCACTGCAAGGATTTCTTTTTTAAATGTCGTTGTTGTGCGATGAAAGGAATTCTATTTGTACATGTGTGTGGAACTGCAGGGCGGAGTCCAGAACACGTTTCCTTACAGGGGCAATAAAGTATATCGTATCGTAGCATTACTGGGAGGTGTGTGGCGCAGTGGGTTGTGCGTATGTGTTGGGGTCAGGGGGCACAGGTTCAAACCCCACTGCAGTCAGCATGTTGTTGTGTCCCTGAGACACTTCACCTATCAGGTGGGGATTGCCCACAGCGTTGAGTATGTAAATGTAAATGTAATGTAAGTGAATTTATTTTCACTCCAACAAGAAAATACAATCTTCAATATTAACAATAGTATTAAAAGAGTTGCAAAGTGAAAGGATTGACTTCAAATAACTTCAAGTCCAATGACTTAAATCCATCAATGATAAGTTACATTTGAGCGATACTGGCAGACAGGCATCGGGCAATTACAAGCGACCGAATCCCGTTAAAAGTACCTCAAATGTGGCGGTGTTTTTATTTTCTATATAATGTCTTTACTTTTTGAACGTAATGCTACGTTTGCACAACTCACTGCGTTGTGTCACTGTTTCGCCTATCTGTGGGGACGTATTGTTGAACGAGACAATTGATAAGAATAAGTACCGCCAATGTGTAAAAGTCACTCTATTGTATTTCAGACTGCATCAGACTGCAGGTGTGTGTGTGTGTGTGTGTGTGTGTGTGTGTGTGTGTGTGTGTGTGTGTGTGTGTGTGTGTGTGTGTGTGTGTGAGGATAATATCTGCTCTCATCTCCACAGCCACACACAGGTGGGCTGCCGTGTGTGTGTGTGTGTGTGTGTGTGTGTGTGTGTGTGTGTGTGTGTGTGTGTGTGTGTGTGTGTGTGTGTGTGTGTGTGTGTGTGTGTGTGTGTGTGTGTGTGTGGGCTGCCGTGTGTGTTCTGTCTCGGCACACAGCAGACTCTGGGCTTTTTCTTTCATTACTTCTCAGACGGATCCCAAAGTTGACTCTGACTGTGAGCCGACAGAGGAGCAGGTCAAAGGTCAGACAGACTATTATCTAAGGACCAAACGATGATGATATATAAATAAAGATTATTGGAGAATCAATTAGAAAGCGTACTGACAAAGTTATGGAAGCCAATTGACGCCACTGTCGGGGGAAATGAAGATTCGGTTAGTTGTTATTGATAAACTTTCCCAAGAATATTAAGTTTAATTATTAAAATGATGACCTAGTATCTTAAAGTACTGGCTTGGTATCTTAAGTAGAGTATAATTATGTTTGTTTTGTTATTCTTCGTATTATTATTATTATTATTATTCAATTTGTATTATTTTTGCTTAGACTTCACAAAACATATTATATTTAAAACTTGTTTGGTTAATGATAACAAATACTAAATAATTTAAATAACATATTCTAATGTGTGCAAAGAAATCACAGCAAAACTAACTTTTATTAAACACTATTTATTATAATTGAATTGTTATTTAACAATAGTTAATAACGGTTGACTAATTGGTATATATTAATGGGAATCATTAAAATAATAATAATAATAATAATAATAATAATAATAATAATAATAATAATAATACAAATGGAATTAATTATTATTATTATCATTATAACAATTAATACAAAAATATGTTTTAATAATAATAACAATACTAATAATTATTTGTATTATTAATTATTATATTATTACTACGAGGGGAGACAAGCTGAATAAAAAGGTGCTGTAAGGACACTGCAGACTGACTAATCAGCAGCAGTGGAAACATTATAATTATATACCGTATATATATATATATCTTATATGTATATACGAACACTGACTGCCTGTAGGAATACACCATGTTTCTCACACAGCTCCTGCATTATCACATCCTATACCACTCCATGCCACAGCCACATCACAGACACACAGTTTCCATTCCGCTCACAACACAGACACAGCCCTGAGAGCCTCCAAGCCAGCATACTATTCATATTAGGACGTGAGAACACACATATCAAAAGGTGGCGTCAGGTCACTCACTGCAGGAATGTCGTGAATATTAAAGTGAGTAAGAAACACTGCATCATGACACTAAATAATAACATTAGAAGTATTACCATAAAACACACACACGCGCGCACACTATTATTATGAGCATATTATAGAGGACTGTCAACATGTGAAACAACGGAAGCATGACTGACACATTGAGTGGATATGAAAGGGAAGCGGCAGAGGTGAGAGGAGATAACACGCAATAAAATGCGCATAAATAACCATACAATGCGCGTTATTAGAGACAGGGGGAAGATAAAGGAATACATACTGGTTTACGGCGAAGATGGAGATCTCTTCTTCCTCTCACGTCGGAAAGTCTGCAGCCTCTCGCTCGCTTCTTCTTCTTCTCTCTCTCTCTTTTGTCGCCGTGCCTTCACTGAGGAGGCGGAGGAGGAGGAGGAGGAGGAGGAGGAGGAGGAGGAGGAGGAGGAAGAGGAGGAGGGAGGGGGGGAGACCCAGACAGACAGGAGGGAGAGAGAGAGGATGATGATGGTGGGCGATGATGAAGAAGGTAGAGGGAGAATCAGACACTGCAGCAGCGCGAGGAGAAGAGGAAGAGCGCGAGTAGCGGCGGGTTTCTCTCTTTCCCTTTTCTTTATCTCTCGGGGGCGCGCACGTAAATCCAGCAGCGACGTGCCCGATAGAGAGCAGCGGGAGCGCGTATGCAGGCTCTCCAAGGATGGCAATGAACGTGTGTGTGTGTGTGTGTGTGTGTGTGTGTGTGTGTGTGTGTGTGTGTGTGTGTGTGTGTGTGTGTGTGTGTGTGTGTGTGTTCGTGTGGTCCTGCAGTCAGTCTCTGGGTGTTGCTTTTGGTTTTCCACCACACACACACACACACACACACACACACACACGCACACACACACACACACACACACACACACACACACAGAAGACTCTAGGCGTTACAATGCATCAGTGTGTAATTTCCTTTGTTCAGCTCTGTGTAACAAAGCAGTCAGACTCTAATTTAGACTTCATTATAAGCAGTTGTACTTCTTTTACTAAATGTGTATTGTTCTAAAGCTTATTACTTAATGTCGTTAATTAAAATAATGTCTGTGTTGTCAGATGTCCCTCGTTTTGTTTGTTTTTAGCTATTTTCGATATCACTAAAAGCCTTCCTGAAGGATCCATTCAACTTGAAACCAAAACAATTGTATTTAATTTATTTTCGTCAACAGTTATCAAATAAAAGTGATGTAAAAGTTCAAGGTTAAAAACGTATTTCTATAGTGGACCCTGAAGGCAGCATCTCCCTGGTCCAATGGGATCTCTCCATTGAGTTTTGAAGTAAGAAGCCTGAAACGCCTCCATTGGACTCCTCTGTTTACTTCCTGAAAATCGTGACATCACTATGGAATACTCTCCAACATACTGATATACACCTGGACATCAGCAGGGAGGACTCTTTAAAGTAGAGACACTACATACTGATATACACCTGAGCATCAGCAGGAGAGGACTCTTTAAAGTAGAGGCACTACATACTGATATACACCTGGACATCAGCAGGGAGGACTCTTTAAAGTAGAGACACTACATACTGATATACACCTGAGCATCAGCAGGAGAGGACTCTTTAAAGTAGAGACACTACATACTGATATACACCTGGACATCAGCAGGAGAGGACTCTTTAAAGTAGAGACACTACATACTGATATACACCTGAACATCAGCAGGAGAGGACTCTTTAAAGTAGAGACACTACATACTGATATACACCTGAACATCAGCAGGAGAGGACTCTTTAAAGTAGAGACACTACATACTGATATACACCTGAACATCAGCAGGAGAGGACTCTTTAAAGTAGAGACACTACATACTGATATACACCTGAGCATCAGCAGGAGAGGACTCTTTAAAGTAGAGACACTACATACTGATATACACCTGGACATCAGCAGGAGAGGACTCTTTAAAGTAGAGACACTACATACTGATATACACCTGAGCATCAGCAGGAGAGGACTCTTTAAAGTAGAGACACTACATACTGATATACACCTGGACATCAGCAGGAGAGGACTCTTTAAAGTAGAGACACTACATACTGACATACACCTGAACATCAGCAGGAGAGGACTCTTTAAAGTAGAGACACTACATACTGATGTACACCTGAACATCAGCAGGAGAGGACTCTTTAAAGTAGAGCCCATTCACCTCTCTGTGATGTCCTCTCTTCCCCACCACCTCCTCGTCCTGCCTCTGTCTCCGTGGCAGCAGATACCACAGACGGTATCTCCACAGCAGTGAGCTGAGGACAGAGGCTGAGAGAGAGCGATAGAGAGGTTTAGTTGGAACGGGCTGACCCACTTAGACTCTCCCTCAATAAAACATCCAGACGGAGGAAACATCCACACGTCTGCCTCTCTCTAAATCTCTCTGAGCAACAAGCAGAGGTTAGACATAATGACATCACTAAAGACCAGAGGTGCGAACTAACTAAGTACTTCTACTCCACTACAGGTCAGAGGTACATGGTGTACTTCTACTCCACTACATGTATCCAATACCTTTAGTTACTTCACAGATGTGGATGAAGGATGTGAAATCTAATCAAGTGTTGAATCAGACTTTAGTTCCACCTGGAGTAAATCCACCAGCTACCCTGCAGTCTACAAAGTACTTCAGACTAGCTGCACCTCCACCAGCTACCCTGCAGTCTACAAAGTACTTCAGACTAGCTGCACCTTCACCAGCTACCCTGCAGTCTACAAAGTACTTCAGACTAGCTACACCTCCACCAGCTACCCTGCAGTCTACAAAGTACTTCAGACTAGCTGCACCTTCACCAGCTACCCTGCAGTCTACAAAGTACTTCAGACTAGCTGCACCTCCACCAGCTACCCTGCAGTCTGCAAAGTACTTCAGACTAGCTGCACCTTCACCAGCTACCCTGCAGTCTACAAAGTACTTCAGACTAGCTGCACCTTCACCAGCTACCCTGCAGTCTACAAAGTACTTCAGACTAGCTGCACCTCCACCAGCTACCCTGCAGTCTACAAAGTACTTCAGACTAGCTGCACCTTCACCAGCTACCCTGCAGCCTACAAAGTACTTCAGACTAGCTGCACCTTCACCAGCTACCCTGCAGTCTACAAAGTACTTCAGACTAGCTGCACCTCCACCAGCTACCCTGCAGTCTACAAAGTACTTCAGACTAGCTGCACCTTCACCAGCTACCCTGTAGCCTACAAAGTACTTCAGACTAGCTGCACCTTCACCAGCTACCCTGCAGTCTGCAAAGTACTTCAGACTAGCTGCACCTTCACCAGCTTTGAGAACACTTTGATGATCAATCATTATAAAACATATCATATATATTATTCTGAAATGGACCAATCTGCACAACGACTACTTTACTGTCTTTCACTATATTTAGATGAGAATACTTTTCTACTTTCACTTGAGGAACATTTTGAATACTTTTACTGAAACAGAGTATTCCTACACTCTGGCACTTCTACTTTTACTCAAGAACAAGATCTGAGTACTTCTACTTTTACTCAAGAACAAGATCTGAGTACTTCTACTTTTACTCAGGAACAAGATCTGAGTACTTCTACTTTTACTCAAGAACAAGACCTGAGTACTTCTACTTTTACTCAAGTACAAGATCTGAGTACTTCTACTTTTACTCAAGTACAAGATCTGAGTACTTCTACTTTTACTCAAGTACAAGGTCTGAGTACTTCTACTTTTACTCAAGACCAAGATCTGAGTATTTCTACTTTTACCCAAGTACAAGATCTGAGTAGTTCTACTTTTACTCAAGTACAATATCTGAGTACTTCTGAGTACTTCTACTTTTACTACAAGATCTGAGTACTTCTACTTTGACTCAAGTACAAGATCTGAGTACTTCTACTTTTACTCAAGACCAAGATCTGAGTATTTCTACTTTTACCCAAGTACAAGATCTGAGTAGTTCTACTTTTACTCAAGTACAATATCTGAGTACTTCTGAGTACTTCTACTTTTACTACAAGATCTGAGTACTTCTACTTTGACTCAAGTACAAGATCTGGGTACTTCTACTTTTACTCAAGCACAAGATCTGAGTACTTCTACTTTGACTCAAGTACAAGATCTGGGTACTTCTACTTTTACTCAAGCACAAGATCTGAGTACTTCTACTTTTACTCAAGTACAAGGTCTGAGTACTTCTACTTTAACTCAAGCACAATATCTGAGTACTTCTACTTTAACTCAAGCACAAGATCTGAGTACTTCTACTTTTACTCAAGTACAAGATCTGAGTACTTCTACTTTTACTCAAGTACAAGATCTGAGTACTTCTACTTTTACTCAAGCACAAGATCTGAGTACTTCTACTTTTACTCAAGCACAAGATCTGAGTACTTCTACTTTTACTCAACTACAAGATCTGAGTACTTCTACTTTTACTCAAGTACAAGATCTGAGTACTTGTACTTTTACTACAGTACAAGATCTGAGTGCTTCTACTTTAACTCAAGTACAATATCTGAGTACTTCTACTTTACTCAAGTACAGATCTGGTACTTCTATTTACTCAAGTACAAGATCTGGGTACTTCTACTTTTACTACAAGATCTGAGTACTTCTTCTTTTACTCAAGTACAAGATCTGAGTACTTGTACTTTTACTCAAGTACATGATCTGAGTACTTGTACTTTTACTCAAGTACAAGGTCTGAGTACTTCTACTTTAACTCAAGCACAAGATCTGAGTACTTCTACTTTAACTCAAGCACAAGATCTGAGTACTTCTACTTTTACTCAAGTACAAGATCTGAGTACTTCTACTTTTACTCAAGTACAAGATCTGAGTACTTCTACTTTTACTCAAGCACAAGATCTGAGTACTTCTACTTTTACTCAAGCACAAGATCTGAGTACTTCTACTTTTACTCAACTACAAGATCTGAGTACTTCTACTTTTACTCAAGTACAAGATCTGAGTACTTCTACTTTTACTACAGTACAAGATCTGAGTGCTTCTACTTTAACTCAAGTACAATATCTGAGTACTTGTACTTTTACTCAAGTAATGATCTGAGTACTTGTACTTTTACTCAAGTACAAGGTCTGAGTACTTCTACTTTAACTCAAGCACAAGATCTGAGTACTTGTACTTTTACTCAAGTAATGATCTGATTACTTCTACTTTTACTCAAGTACAAGATCTGGGTACTTCTATTTTTACTCAAGTACAAGATCTGGGTACTTCTACTTTTACTCAAGTACAAGATCTGAGTACTTGTACTTTTACTCAAGTACATGATCTGAGTACTTGTACTTTTACTCAAGTACAAGGTCTGAGTACTTCTACTTTAACTCAAGCACAAGATCTGAGTACTTCTACTTTAACTCAAGCACAAGATCTGAGTACTTCTACTTTTACTCAAGTACAAGATCTGAGTACTTCTACTTTTACTCAAGCACAAGATCTGAGTACTTCTACTTTTACTCAACTACAAGATCTGAGTACTTCTACTTTTACTCAAGTACAAGATCTGAGTGCTTCTACTTTTACTACAGTACAAGATCTGAGTGCTTCTACTTTAACTCAAGTACAAGATCTGAGTACTTCTACTTTTACTCAAGTACAAGATCTGGGTACTTCTATTTTTACTCAAGTACAAGATCTGGGTACTTCTACTTTTACTACAAGATCTGAGTACTTATTCTTTTACTCAAGTACAAGATCTGAGTACTTGTACTTTTACTCAAGTACATGATCTGAGTACTTGTACTTTTACTCAAGTACAAGGTCTGAGTACTTCTACTTTAACTCAAGCACAAGATCTGAGTACTTCTACTTTAACTCAAGCACAAGATCTGAGTACTTCTACTTTTACTCAAGTACAAGATCTGAGTACTTCTACTTTTACTCAAGTACAAGATCTGAGTACTTCTACTTTTACTCAAGCACAAGATCTGAGTACTTCTACTTTTACTCAACTACAAGATCTGAGTACTTCTACTTTTACTCAAGTACAAGATCTGAGTACTTCTACTTTTACTACAGTACAAGATCTGAGTGCTTCTACTTTAACTCAAGAACAAGATCTGAGTACTTCTACTTTTACTACAGTACAAGATCTGAGTACTTCTACTTTTACTCAAGTACAAGATCTGAGTACTTCTACTTTTACTACAGTACAAGATCTGAGTACTTCTACTTTTACTCAAGTACAAGATCTGAGTACTTCTACTTTTACTACAGTACAAGATCTGAGTACTTCTACTTTTACTCAAGTACAAGATCTGGGTACTTCTATTTTTACTCAAGTACAAGATCTGGGTACTTCTACTTTTACTACAAGATCTGAGTACTTCTTCTTTTACTCAAGTACAAGATCTGAGTACTTGTACTTTTACTCAAGTACAAGATCTGAGTACTTCTACTTTTACTCAAGCACAAGATCTGAGTACTTCTACTTTTACTCAAGCACAAGATCTGAGTACTTCTACTTTTAATCAAGTACAAGATCTGAGTACTTCTACTTTTACTACAGTACAAGATCTGAGTGCTTCTACTTTAACTCAAGTACAAGATCTGAGTACTTCTACTTTTACTCAAGTACAAGATCTGGGTACTTCTATTTTTACTCAAGTACAAGATCTGGGTACTTCTACTTTTACTACAAGATCTGAGTACTTCTTCTTTTACTCAAGTACAAGATCTGAGTACTTGTACTTTTACTCAAGTACATGATCTGAGTACTTGTACTTTTAATCAAGTACAAGGTCTGAGTACTTCTACTTTAACTCAAGCACAAGATCTGAGTACTTCTACTTTAACTCAAGCACAAGATCTGAGTACTTCTACTTTTACTCAAGTACAAGATCTGAGTACTTCTACTTTTACTCAAGTACAAGATCTGAGTACTTCTACTTTTACTCAAGCACAAGATCTGAGTACTTCTACTTTTACTCAAGCACAAGATCTGAGTACTTCTACTTTTACTCAACTACAAGATCTGAGTACTTCTACTTTTACTCAAGTACAAGATCTGAGTACTTCTACTTTTACTACAGTACAAGATCTGAGTGCTTCTACTTTGACTCAAGTACAAGATCTGAGTACTTCTACTTTTACTCAAGTACAAGATCTGGGTACTTCTATTTTTACTCAAGTACAAGATCTGGGTACTTCTACTTTTACTACAAGATCTGAGTACTTCTTCTTTTACTCAAGTACAAGATCTGAGTACTTGTACTTTTACTCAAGTACATGATCTGAGTACTTGTACTTTTACTCAAGTACAAGGTCTGAGTACTTCTACTTTAACTCAAGCACAAGATCTGAGTACTTCTACTTTAACTCAAGCACAAGATCTGAGTACTTCTACTTTTACTCAAGTACAAGATCTGAGTACTTCTACTTTTACTCAAGCACAAGATCTGAGTACTTCTACTTTTACTCAACTACAAGATCTGAGTACTTCTACTTTTACTCAAGTACATGATCTGAGTACTTCTTCCACCTCCGCTAAAGTCTAAATGAAATGAAAGATATTTCTTGAGAATCTTTCAGGAACCATGTCTTTCTTTCTTTCTTTAAGCAAAAACAATATTATTTCCATGTTATTTATATGTTATCTTTGGAGAAACGTTTAATGTTCATGTTTGTGTATTTCTTGCTGTTGTTTCCTGCAGCAGCACAAATGTCGGGTTCCTTCATTCTGATGTATTAAAGCAGGAAGGTGTAATCTCCACGTTATTTCCATTCTTTAGAGCCTAAATGTGTCGTTCCGATGTTCTTATCCGCATTATTTTAGCAGAAAATTGATATTTCCATCTTCTTTTTTAATTTTGTATTTGAGAAAAAAGATTATTAATTTAACCCTTTCGAGCCTGAAACCTGAAAAACAGGCTTGGGGCCTAACAGGTTAAAAAAGTGTTGAAGTTCAATGATATTTAAACATGTTAATTACATGTTGTGTCTTTTTTAATATAGCAGAAAGATGTTGCAAAACTCTTTTCCCATGTATTCTGATTTCA
The DNA here is from genome assembly GCA_023974075.1 of Chaenocephalus aceratus. Taxonomy (NCBI): domain Eukaryota; kingdom Metazoa; phylum Chordata; class Actinopteri; order Perciformes; family Channichthyidae; genus Chaenocephalus; species Chaenocephalus aceratus. Next base: position 30,897 of record JAMFTG010001447.1, on the reverse strand, counting down.
TGAAACAATATATTTACTTGAATGTTTAATTGTATAAAAGCCAATGAATGTCGGGTTTGAACATGTTCCATGTTGGCGACACATAGTGGTACAAGTGGAAACTACACTAAGCAATTAAGTTGTTCAAATGTGTCAAGAAGAAGAATAAAAACAAAATTGTGTGAGATATAAAACAGTAAAGCAAAAAGAGGATAAAAGCAAACAAAGAATAAAGAAAGAAAGCCTTAGAAAGACAATCAAATATGTATTTTAAAACTAAGAACAATTTACCAACAATATGTGAGTTGTTTAGTAATAGAAGAGTGGGAGGGATGAGCCCCTCTTTAATGGTCCCACATGCAGAGCGCACAGTGACATGAGTGCTCTGCTCTTAACCCATCCAGCACCAGGAGTCTAGCACTAGGAGCAGTGGGCAGCTATTGTACAGCAATGGGAGTGGGGAGGAGGATGTCCGGTGCCTTGCTCAAGGGCACCACGGCAGGGCAGGAGGTGAACTGGGACCTCTCCAAGTAGCAGTCCACACTCCATATTTAGGTCTGGTCGGGGACTTGAACCGGCGACCCTACAGCTCCCAGTCCAAGCCCCCGCTGACTGAGCCACTGCCGGTTGGACGTGTGTGATTTCATCTATAAACTAAGACAACAACATTTAAAACAACACATATTGTCATTTAGAGATTTATCTCCAGAGGTTTCCGTTGCACTTTCTCTTAATGTTTTTTTAAAAATTGTAAAGCACTTTGCCTTGTGTCGAAAAGTGCTTTATAAATAAAACATGCATTATTGTATATCATAGTTATAGTTATTCTGTATACGCAACATCTATCTCCGGTTATAAAAGACGTCATCAGGGAAGTATGACGAGAGTTTTTTTTAAAAAATTTTATTTTTTTATTATTGGTGTTTTGTCGTATGTTTTATCCTATGTATTACCTGCTGCCGTTTTATGCCTTTTATTCTACATGTTATAGTTGTACTGTGAATTGTGTCCTGTGTACTGTACTGTAAAGCACTTGTACATCCGTGTTGAGAAGGGTGCTATATAAATAAAGTTTTACTTACTTACTTACCGCAGAGACAGGTTCAGCCACGACTCGACGTCCACGACTCAGATCCAGAACTCAGGCTCGAGGATCCAGGACACAGGACCGCAGCAACAGGATCAGCCTCGACTCCGGATCCCGGCGTAGATAGAAACAACAAATACATTTGTACTACAATAAAGTAAAATTGACTCTCTTTGTATATCTTTTTGACACGGCCTCAGTTTGTGACTATCAAAGTCAAAAAGTCAACTTTAATGTCATGTTTCTGTGTGTTTGTACAGACAGAGATCGAAATAACGTTTCCAACAATCCCGAATACAAAATACAAATATGTATAAATATGTACATCTCTATATATATACAATCAACAGACACATTTACACATGTGCACACATTTAGATAAAACACAACAACCAATATACCAAACAACAGTCCCTTCAGTTTCTTCGTGCAGAGTGCAAGATTATCGACTATCTGACCAAAAACTTCTCCACAGATTTTACGACCCGTGATGAAGGAAGGTGACCTTGTCCTCTTCTTCCTCCTCCTCCTCCTCCTCTTCTTCACATCACGCTGACGATAAAATATGTGTACTGTGATCAGAAAGCATTCAAAGCTTTTCACACACACTCACAAATCCGTCATCCTCACACTGATGTACGCTGTATTCAGATCTGTACACACACGCTGTATGTCTGCAGCATGTATTCTATAAACTAATAGAACAACATTTAAAGACTAATATAACTGCTGTGCGATATGAACTGTGTCGATCAGGGGGGTCAAACTCAATTTCATCACGGCCACTTTGGCATTATGGTTGCACTCAGAGGGCCGGTTGTAACTTTAAGACTATATAAACATACATATATAAATATTTGATATATATAAAATAATGTATTATATGACATTATTGCCTCTGCATTGTATTATTATCTGATAGGGCAATAACTTCATAATTAACTACGTCTGAAATCAGAAGTCTAGGGCAAATAACTGCAAGTCTCTTCAGTGAGAATGTCACAAAATTATTTTAAAAGAAAAGTCAAATTCTGGAGAAAAAAAAAGTCAAAATCCAAAAAAAGAAGTGAAATTTGAAGGAAAAATGTCAAATTCTAAGAAAAAAGTCAAATGAGAGATGCATTGTGGGACATGTAGTTTAACGTGCTCCTGTAAATCGGCATGTAAACGTATAATAAACATATTATATCCTTTGAAAGTTCTTGTGGGGCCGCATGAAATGAAGTCACGGGCCGGATTTGGCCCCCGGGCCTTGAGTTTGACACCCCTGATGTAGATGTACAATAACGTATATGTGTACTCCCTTCTAATGTCTTTTTCACCCGGCCTTAATTCACGAATACTGACAAAAACTTTTCCACCAGACTTTACGACACGTGATAAAGGAAGGTGACCTTGTCCTCTTCCTCCTCCTCGTCCTCCTCCTCCTCCTCCTCCTCCTCTTCTTCACATCACTCTGACAATAAAAGATGTGTACTGTGATCGCCTTCAGAAAGCATTCACAGCTTTTCACACACACACACAAATCCGTCATCCTCACACTGATGCACGCTGGTTATTCAGATCTGTACACACACGCTGTTTGGATGCAGACCTCTGTATGTCTGCAGTGTGTGTGTGTGTGTGTGTGTGTGTGTGTGTGTGTGTGTGTGTGTGTGTGTGTGTGTGTGTGTGTCTGCAGTGTGTGTGTAGGTGTGCAGCAGTGTGTAATGGGTTTTTCAGCCCCGAGCCTCAGTGGGAGAAAGTCAATTACAGCGGGGCTGAGCCTGGCCTGCGGGGGGGCGACTGGGAGGGAGATAAACACGTAAAGATGGCCGTCGAATAGCAACCCCCCCCCCGTTCTTCCAAATGCATGGGCGGGAAACGCTGCACTTTGCCCTCGTGAATCTTTCCAGACGCAGAAACATAGCGGAAGAAGTGAGTGTATTCAATAACATGTGTTTATAAGTTTTATTCAATCTCAATCTTTATTTATTTATATAGCAAACTTAAAACAACCTCAGTTGACCAAAGTGCATATAATATATAGAAAAGACCAATAGCTAGAACATATAAAAACATATAGAAATGTTAAGAGAAGTGTTGTCAATCAATCTAAACTTCATGGCGTTAATCAAAATCATAATATGTCACGAATCATGGTGAATACAACGTTTAAAATACTAGTGTTAAAACGTGAAGGCGGCTAATATTGGGCTATACAGTAACTACAGCACAGTCACATGACTTCACGTCACCACCGCTAAGCTAAAGGAGGCTAATGTTGGACTATAAAGGAACTACAGCACGGTCACATGACTTCACGTCACCACCGCTAAGCTAAAGGCGGCTAATGTTGGGCTATAAAGGAACTACAGCACGGTCACATGACTTCACGTCACCACCGCTAAGCTAAAGGTGGCTAATGTTTGGCTATAAAGGAACTACAGCACGGTCACATGACTTCACGTCACCACCGCTAAGCTAAAGGTGGCTAATGTTTGGCTATAAAGGAACTACAGCACGGGTCATATGACTTCACGTCACCACCGCTAGGCTAAAGGTGGCTAATGTTGGGCTATAAAGGAACTACAGCACGGTCACATGACTTCACGTCACCACCGCTAAGCTAAAGGTGGCTAATGTTGGGCTATAAAGGAACTGCAGCACGGTCACATGACTTCACGTCACCACCGCTAAGCTAAAGGTGGCTAATGTTGGGCTATAAAGGAACTTCAGCACGGTCACATGACTTCACGTCACCACCGCTAAGCTAAAGGTGGCTAATGTTGGGCTATAAAGGAACTACAGCACGGTCACATGACTTCACGTCACCACCGCTAAGCTAAAGGAGGCTAATGTTGGGCGTGATGACGTTTAACATTTAGACAATAGCATTAGCAACTCCCTTTTTTTTATTCACCAGGTGGGTTGCTGGCGTATTTTATGTCGTCGAATTTAAATCTCTTCAGCTTGTATTAACCACGGTCCTTATTTCAGGCTAACAACCAAAAACACATCCAGAAAACCCATTGACTTCCAGACCAGGGGACAGGAAGTGCCAAAATGTTAACTCATTCCCGGGTTTTAGGACTCAATCCTGCAGCTTTCTATTATATAAGACGGTGACCTCTAGTGGTGGTAGTGTGTGGAAACAGTGCTTTTGTTGGGGACTATTTTTTGCAGCGGATTAATCCACTTCTGGTGTTTTAGTGAGTATGTGTGGCAGTAGTGTGTGCGTGTGGGATAAAATAAACTACATTGTGTGTGTGTTCATATCACCCAGTGTGGCTCATTTTAAGTTTCTTGGACAACAATGTAAGAAAAGACAATACATGAATTAACTTCTCCATCGAAGTACTCAAAAGTCTAAAGAAAATATAAATGAGACATATTAATGCATGCTTTAAATAGCAGAGATAGCCCTCATTAGATGCTCCGTGCGGTGATGGTGCACTGGGGTATCTGCTCGGGTATATTGATATATGGAGGTACAGCGCAGTGGGTTGTATGGGGGAGTGTGTATGGGTATGGGTGTTTTGGGAGGCAGACGGGGGTGTGTGAGGTATAAACGCTGTAATCAGCTCACTGCAGGAGGGAGAGCAGCGGAGCTTATTAGCTTCTGCAGAGAGAGAGAGAGAGAGAATCAAGCCGACATCCGTCTGTGTTTGAAACGCAAGACTGCTAATCCTGTGCAGCCAGGAGCTTTAGGCTTCCAGAAACACACACACACACACACACACACACACACACACACACACACACACACACACACACACACACACACACACACACGTTATTGTATTTATGTCATTGTGAGGGCCCCCGTTTGAACAATGGTAAATAAATCAAAAATATATCGTTAACCCTTTGAATGAATGAGGACCATCTCGCTTTAAAGCAGCTATGATTTATAATATTATCAAGAACATGTATTATTATTATCTGAATCTGCAGCTCCTAATGAGTTGTAGTCAAAAAAAATTGCACAACTTAAAGGAGGGGTAGGTAAGTTTGAGAAACCGTCTCGAGATCGCTAGAATTTGAAAATACACAACCGGAGAAAATCTGCCACTTCCTCTCAGAGCCCCTCCCCCAACACACACGAACGCGCACATGACCAATGAGGGCACGAGGTAAGTTTGTGCCCCGATGGAACAATAGAGTCTGTCTGCAGACCGCAGCAAGGAGGCGTTTCCTATAGGGGCGTTTCCTATAGGGGCGTTTCCTATAGGGGCGTTTCCTATAGGGGCGTTTCCTATAGTGAACGACGGGAGCCGGCTCTCGCCCGCGAACGAGACGTTTTTTGTTTTGTTTTTGCGGAGGGATCTAGATCGGCATGAAGGCACATTATGCAATGTGCAATGTGGACATTATCCCGCTTACTACACATGGCCACATTCTCATCAAAGTAACGACATGACTCCCACTAATAATTGAAATGCTTTTATGGATTTAGAAAAAGATTTTATTGATTTAAAAAATAGTTTTTTGTATTGATTTAAATTGACATGCATCCGCTAAGAAAAGTAGTCCGTTGTTACTGTTTGAACTAACGTAACAACGGCAGGAACTGCTTCGATAGTGTTTTTGAGGAGCTTTTTGATTACAGATTTGAAAACATCGTTGCTTGCTTTAAAAGTAGCAGAATTCATTATGTCAAACCTTGAAAGATATCCCTGCCCTAATGCCAAAAGTAACTGGCAACTGAATATATGTCGCCGTAGCTATGATGTCTATGTCTGGACCGCTGCGTAAAAAGGAGGGTTTCTGACCCATTACTTCTCTTCCTACTTTTTGTCCCCCTCTTCTCCCCGCTGCAGCCTAGCAGCTGATCTCAAAGCACGCTCCCCTCTCCTGCAGGGAGAAAAACTATATGTATATACTTTATATAGGTTGATACAGTAGCCCCTTTTTTAAATAGTTTGTATAGGTGTTGCCATCTGTTTTGTGTAGCGTGGTTCCACAAGCAAGTCAATGCATTCATTGGGTGGTATCAGAGAGTCACACGGGTCTGTGAATGCAATGAAAACAATTGGCCACAGCAAATAATTTATATTAAACATGTAATTTTTACTTTTGAATACTTTAGTACAAAGGATGTCTTGAATAATTTAAGTGATATATGTGTACACATATAAATCATTAGTCAAAACAGGGCTACATTTGATTTAATTAAAAGGTATAATATGTGGTAAACTGAAGAGCCCTTTGGGAGCCGAAAGAGCCGGCTCTTCTTGGTGAGCCAAATGATCCGGCTCAGCAAGAAGAGCCGGAATTCCCATCACTAGAACAATGACTTCTTCTGCGAGGATTTATAAAAGCAGCTGGATAAAAAAAGTTAGGAAACGCCCCTATAGGAAACGCCTCCTTGCTGCGGTCTGCAGACAGACCCATCTCAGAAAATCTGCCACTTCCTTACAGAGCCCCTCCCCCAACACACACGAACGCGCACATGACCAATGAGGGCACGAGATCAGTTTGTGCCCCGATGGAAGGCTGACAGGCAGGTCGGCCATCTTGTACTTTTTACAGTATCACGGCTTCCACAGATGAATTTTTTTTATGGATTTTTTGTCAAAGCACTTCAGATATTCATTGCTATCGGGATGTTAAGAGCATTCCATGGAATATAACAAAAAGTGTATCTCGAGCCGGTTTCTGAAACTTACCTACCCCACCTTTAAGTGTTGTTTTAGAGATTCATCGGCAAAAAAAACATCTGTAGGCTATTCTACTTTTTCAGAAGCAAAAAGTAAACAGACACAGTTAGAAGTTCGCTGGTATGAAATAAAAGAGCATTAAGCAACTAAAAGGAAGACTTAAGATTCAAGAGTTGGTTGTAAAAAGACTTCTAACTACTAGTTCCAGTTGTTAACTAAACAAAATAGGTCCAAAAACATGTGGTTTAACACACACTCTTCTTTTACCTCCGTTTAATCTCTTCTCCTTTCCAGATAGAAAGTTTCACCTGTAGTTTCTCAAGTGAAGTGTGAAGCCCTCCTTCATCACACACACACACACACACACACACACACACACACACACACGCACACACACACACACGGAGTTATCTAACGTTATTGAGGGCTGTCATGTTGCGGTGCGTTCGATGTTCGGATGAGGAGATGTTGGAGTCGTGTGTTCATAAATTATTCATCTGCTCTTGAAATGCAAACGACAGCCGAGGCGAGCAGCTATGTAGGTCACTTCCTCTCCGAGAGAAGAGAGAGAGAGCTGTTGAAGTGCTGAACGGCCAATCAGAGGCGCCATCAGAGAGCCAGGAAGTGGAGGAGAACTTCTCTGTGGAGTGGAAAGAAGGAATGTTGGAAGTCCCTGTTGTTGTTGTTCTCTCCCACACGCCTCCATTGGACGCATTTGTTTACTTCTAACATAGTGACATCACTACGGAACACTCGCGCTCCCATTGGCTAGCGCTCAAACACATTGCACGTGATAGGCTAAGGGGCGGGACATCTCTAATCAGGTTGACCAATCACAACAGAGCAGGCCAGCTAACCAATCAGAGCAGACTGGGCTCTGGTTTTAGACGGAGGGTGAAAAGAGGTGCTGCAGCACAGGCAGTATGAGGACAATAAAGAGCTTTTTGAACATTAAACCATGAAGACACCACATACTGATATACACCTGAACATCAGCAGGAGAGGACTCTTTAAAGTAGAGACACTACATACTGATATACACCTGAACATCAGCAGGAGAGGACTCTTTAAAGTAGAGACACTACATACTGATATACACCTGAACATCAGCAGGAGAGGACTCTTTAAAGTAGAGACACTACATACTGATATACACCTGAACATCAGCAGGAGAGGACTCTTTAAAGTAGAGACACTACATACTGATATACACCTGAACATCAGCAGGAGAGGACTCTTTAAAGTAGAGACACTACATACTGATATACACCTGAACATCAGCAGGAGAGGACTCTTTAAAGTAGAGACACTCAGGGGCGGACTGGGACTACAAATCAGCCCGGGACCCTCGACCGGCCCACCGCGGTACCGCAAGTAAATACCGCTAGTAAATTGTCGGGGGGGCTGGGGGGGGTAGACAATTTACTAGCGGTAGACATTAAGGGTAAATAATGTCTACCTCCGGGCCGGTGGACTTGTATTATCACTGGCCCCACCTTTGTAACCACTGGCCCGGAGCATTCGTCCAACAAAAAAAAATCGACTAATAATGAAGAAAATTAACACATTTGTTGCAATAGTAATGTATGCACTAACTACATTACTACTTTACTACAACATTTTAATCATCAGTTCTTCCTCATTTTCCTCAATTGTTCATATTTGGTTTATTAAAATAATGATATTGTGGTCATTGTTAAGTATATAAGAGTATTATTATTTGTATAATGCACTTTCTGCCTTCCTGTCATTAGGAGTTAGACATGTGATGGCTATAATAGATTAGATTAGAACCTTCATTAAACTGCTGGGACATTTCCCTCTAGCCAATACCTTTATATTGTCGACTCTTCACTTACTTGTCAGCATAGGTCGGCATTGATGCACAGAGCCGACAAAAGACCTTGTTCATACTGGCATCACATTGAGAGGTGCAGCCAGTGACGCGTCCTAAGACCAGGAAGTAAGCTGATGGTTCCCTCCACAAGGGTTTTGGAAAATAGCTGTAAATAAGGTCTGTGGAAAACAAACCTGTTTGATAAATGCACGTTTTGTTCAGCCGGATAATCTCCACATGTCTACCCTACTTTTATAATGTTCTGATCATAAATCTAATGATAGATTATAAAAGGGTTTTAGGACGCGTCACTGCAGCCAACTCCATCAAGCAGGCTGAAACTTTCTCTCCCTCTTCTTCTCATACTCCCTGTCACTCTCCTTTAACTCCTCCGGTGACTTTCTTTTATTTGAAGATTGTTTTTTGCCCGGCGCTTGGCCGGTTACCGCTGGTATTAAAAACATTTGGCGAATGGTTAGGTGACGATAGTCTGTAGTGAAGCAGCGCGCTCCCGCTCACGGGAGCCTGCTCGCGCTGCGCTCCGCAGCAAACAGCTGTTTGCTTTTCACCCAACAACAACGACAACCGACTCACGGAACGCTATGTTGTAGCGTTGATAAACGAAACAATTTAACTAAATTGCTAGTCAAAATACCAATACCACAGGACCATCTTTATATTTTTAGTGGCCCGAGCGGGCAAGTGGAAAGTACGTTATGCTGGCCCGGGGTGTCTAAATAGTGCTTCCGGGCCAGCGGGCCATTTAATGTCGAGCCCTGCCGGTTACCGGCCGGCCCACATCGTCCGACCGGCCCACTTCAGTACCGGCCCATCGGGATTCGTCCCGAACGTCCCGATGGCCAGTCCGCCCCTGGAGACACTACATACTGATATACACCTGAACATCAGCAGGAGAGGACTCTTTAAAGTAGAGACACTACATACTGATATACACCTGAACATCAACAGGAGAGGACTCTTTAAAGTAGAGACACTACATACTGATATACACCTGAATATCAGCAGGAGAGGACTCTTTAAAGTAGAGACACTACATACTGATATACACCTGAACATCAGCAGGAGAGGACTCTTTAAAGTAGAGACACTACATACTGATATACACCTGAACATCAGCAGGAGAGGACTCTTTAAAGTAGAGACACTACATACTGATATACACCTGAACATCAGCAGGAGAGGACTCTTTAAAGTAGAGACACTACGTACTGATATACACATGAACATCAGCAGGAGAGGACTCTTTAAAGTAGAGACACTACATACTGATATACACCTGAACATCAACAGGAGAGGACTCTTTAAAGTAGAGACACTACATACTGATATACACCTGAATATCAGCAGGAGAGGACTCTTTAAAGTAGAGACACTACATACTGATATACACCTGAACATCAGCAGGAGAGGACTCTTTAAAGTAGAGACACTACATACTGATATACACCTGAACATCAGCAGGAGAGGACTCTTTAAAGTAGAGACACTACATACTGATATACACCTGAACATCAGCAGGAGAGGACTCTTTAAAGTAGAGACACTACGTACTGATATACACATGAACATCAGCAGGAGAGGACTCTTTAAAGTAGAGACACTACATACTGATATACACCTGAACATCAGCAGGAGAGGACTCTTTAAAGTAGAGACACTAAATACTGATATACACCTGAACATCAGCAGGAGAGGACTCTTTAAAGTAGAGACACTACATACTGATATACACCTGAACATCAGCAGGAGAGGACTCTTTAAAGTAGAGACACTACATACTGATATACACCTGAACATCAGCAGGAGAGGACTCTTTAAAGTAGAGACACTACATACTGATATGAACCTGAACATCAGCAGGAGAGGACTCTTTAAAGTAGAGACACTACATACTGATATGAACCTGAACATCAGCGTAATAGGGCCCCTTTAAAATGACATAACAATGGTGGTGCAGGAATGACTCAATGTCAATTTATTTTATCAACTTGTTTTGGTTGTAAGCCTGAAGAAAATGTCATCACTGCACCACCTTAATAAAACTTCATTAAGTTTGGTGTGTGTTGGAGTTCCTCGGCTTCCAAGCGACAAAAAACATAAAATAATGCCGCTTTAATCGTCCAAATTGGCGATAAATGGTCTGTGGACATTGATGATCCCCAGAGGATGAACCACAATTATTTTAGTGATCTCTTAACCCTTCAAACATCGTTGCAAAGTTTCCCACCGATATCAAAGAAATATTATAATAAACAGTTGGCAAATTACCATCAAATGTGTAGACAGTGTCCCCAGAGGATAACCTTTTTTTTCCTAAACTCTAAAAAGATCGACTGTGTATTTCTGCAGCGTGGCGTGTCTCTCGGCAGGGCTTCACTGGGCTTTTCTTTCAGGCTGATTTCTGCATACAGAATGAGGAGAACATTTGGAGCCGAATTAAGAAACAGAAAAGGAAGAAGCAGAGAGTCTGCAGGAGGCTGATTAACATGTAATGCGTCGGAGAGACGGACAGACTGCGTTTCGCTGGAGGAAATCAAACGAGATGCTGTAAAAGAACGAGAAACAATATCATAACAATAAAACGACTCATTAGGATTTCCTGTGTTGTCGTTAAATGTTATTCAAAGCCCCTGGAAGAATTCCTCTATAATTAAACGGCCATTGAAACATATTTACACGTTAACTTCATTGAGTATTATGTCTTTTATGGATCTGGAGGAGCTTTAGGAGAAATAATTTCTTCTAATAATTTAGGGCGAATTCGATAGGGACTTGGCTTGGCAACTGGAAGGTCACCAGTTCAAGTCCCGGCAAGACCAAGTGCTACCGAGGCGTCCCTGAGCAAGGCACCGTTCCCCACACTGCTCCCCGGGTGCCGTTCAAAATGGCAGAACACTAGGATGGGTCAAATGCAGAGAAACAATTTCGCCACGGGGATTAATAAAAGTCAATCTTAATAACCTTGGGAATACAAAAAAAAAACACTATATTGTTGCGTAATAGACGTTTTCATTTTGAGGGTTATGATCAGGATGTTTCGTCCCAAAATGCTTTAATTGACCTCTTCTGTTGTTCAATCAGTATTTAAGTTTAATGCGACATATTTGGTGTACTTACTTTGATATTCTTTTCTGGAACTCAACGATCAAACTTTTAAAAAAACAATAAAAACAAATGCAGAGAAGCATGTCCACTTTTACTTAAATAAGAATTTGACATATTGCAACGTGATCATTGACCTTTGACAGACACTGATAAAGTCCCATTGTTTGCAACGTGCTGGTCATTTTAAACACGTATTATCATGTAAAATAAAGGGATTTTAACGTGGTGCAAACCTAGGATCAAGTTTAAATATAAGTTATTCGTTAGAAAAGTATACATTCATATTAGATCACATGACTTAATGAGAAAATACTTTTCTTGAAAGGAATTTTTTGGAGGAAATTAAGAGGAAAACCAATAAAATCATCATATCATTAATATTTAATATTTTAACATATTACGGCCTTCTTTTAATATTGTTGTCGAATTGAGCAGTTGCAAAAATCTACACTAGAAAAGTTGTTTAAAAAAACTTAGATCAAGCACTCTTCTGCCTGCAGACATTACTGTGGGCTTAATACTACCTACTGCTTATAGGCAATCAGTCTTTTGCCAACTTTTTATGCCCTGAGTTTTGCCTCTCAGGTTGCCTTACTTTATTTAAGGATGCTTAAAGCCATGCCACGCAGAGTACAGCAGATCTAACCAAATACATTTTTACTTTTGAGATCCTGAAACTGCACTCTTGCTTGATGATTCCTTTTCATACATGGAGTTGTTCAACAAAGCTAAGCCACAACAACGCAAAATAAATCATACAAAAAACAGTGTGGAAAAACTGAAAACTCCTGGCATTCGTTTGGTTTATTAGTCAATTACGAAACACCCACGTGAAACGCTCCCTTCTATTAACTTTGGACTGAATCGCAGAGAAAGCTCCGTTTCCCTTGAAGCAGACGATGTGAAAAAAGAAAGTAATTTATGCAGAAATATGCAGATGCTCATTGGCCTGTGGCAGCTCTCAGAGGGCTTCCCTTTGGCTGCCTGTAATCAACAGATACAGCAGGAGCACTTCGAAATGTTGCCTGTCATTCTATAGTCAAATCAGGACCGCATTTCCCATCAGCCCCGTCTCCCTCACTGATAATGAAGCAGGAGATGTTCCCTCCAAATCTGATCCAGAAACAAGTCTTTATTTACAGGGTTTGTGATGATTTATTGAAGCTAAAACACAACCGGTGACGCCTCCAAAAGTGTGTGTGTGTGTGTGTGTGTGTGTGTGTGTGTGTGTGTGTGTGTGTGTGTGTGTGTGTGTGTGTGTGTGTGTGTGTGTTTTTGGGATTCAGACTGTCTGGATCTCAGCCTGCTTCAGACATGAGCAGCATTTTTAACAGCATTCCATTTCTAACAGAAGCACACAGTACCAAGAGCAGAGCGAGCACATTTTCTCCAGTATACTGCACTTAAAATACGATGAAATAAAACAATTCTGAGGTTATAAGTGTACTTTCTAACCGATATAGTACATTTATCTGGTTGAGTGGTGCAGGTATGAGTCCTTGACCCAAGAATGAGTCAGCATTTTATCACTTCCTGGTTTTTTTGTATGTGTTTTTGGTTGTTAGCCTGAAATAACATCAGTTGTTAACACAGCCTGAAGAGATTTAAATTCTATGACTTAAAATATGTCAGTAAATACTCCACTGGTGAATTTAAAAACTGCATTTGCCCAACATTAGCCACCTTTAGCTTAGCCGTGGTGATGTGAAGTCATGTGACCGTGCTGTAGTTACTTTATAGCCAACATTAGCCGCCTTTAGCTTAGCGGTGGTGACGTGAAGTCATGTGACCGTGCTGCAGTTCCATTATAGCCCAACATTAGCCACCTTTAGCTTAGCCGTGGTGATGTGAAGTCATGTGACCGTGCTGCAGTTCCATTATAGCCCAACATTAGCCACCTTTAGCTTAGCGGTGGACGTCATGTGACCGTGCTGTAGTTCCATTATAGCCCAACATTAGCCTCCTTTAGCTTAGCGGTGGTGACGTGAAGTCATGTGACCGTGCTGTAGTTCCTTTATAGCCCAACATTAGCCTCCTTTAGCTTAGCGGTGGTGACGTGAAGTCATGTGACCGTGCTGTAGTTCCTCTATAGCCCAACATTAGCCTCCTTTAGCTTAGCGGTGGTGACGTGAAGTCATGTGACCGTGCTGTAGTTCCTTTATAGCCCAACATTAGCCGCCTTTAGCTTAGCGGTGGACGTCATGTGACCGTGCTGCAGTTCCTTTATAGCCCAACATTAGCCGCCTTTAGCTTAGCGGTGGATGTCATGTGACCGTGCTGCAGTTCCTTTATAGCCCAACATTAGCCTCCTTTAGCTTAGCGGTGGTGACGTGAAGTCATGTGACCGTGCTGTAGTTCCTTTATAGCCCAACATTAGCCGCCTTTAGCTTAGCGGTGAACCTCATGTGACCGTGCTGTAGTTCCATTATAGCCCAACATTAGCCGCCTTTAGCTTAGCGGTGGACGTCATGTGACCGTGCTGTAGTTCCTTTATAGCCCAACATTAGCCACCTTTAGCTTAGCGGTGGTGACGTGAAGTCATGTGACCGTGCTGTAGTTCCTTTATAGCCCAACATTAGCCACCTTTAGCTTAGCGGTGGTGACGTGAAGTCATGTGACCGTGCTGTAGTTCCATTATAGCCCAACATTAGCCGTCTTTAGCTTAGCGGTGGTGACGTGAAGTCATGTGACCGTGCTGTAGTTCCTTTATTGCCCAACATTAGCCGCCTTTAGCTTAGCGTTGGTGATGTGAAGTCATGTGACCGTGCTGTAGTTCCTTTATAGCCCAACATTAGCCGCCTTTAGCTTAGCGGTGGACGTCATGTGACTGTGCTGTAGTTCCTTTATAGCCCAACATTAGCCTCCTTTAGCTTAGCGGTGGTGACGTGAAGTCATGTGACCGTGCTGTAGTTCCTTTATAGCCCAACATTAGCCGCCTTTAGCTTAGCGGTGGACGTCATGTGACCGTGCTGCAGTTCCTTTATAGCCCAACATTAGCCTCCTTTAGCTTAGCGGTGGTGACGTGAAGTCATGTGACCGTGCTGTAGTTCCTTTATAGCCCAACATTAGCCGCCTTTAGCTTAGCGGTGGTGACGTGAAGTCATGTGACCGTGCTGTAGTTCCTTTATAGCCCAACATTAGCCACCTTTAGCTTAGCGGTGGTGACGTGAAGTCATGTGACCGTGCTGTAGTTTCTTTATAGCCCAACATTAGCCGCCTTTAGCTTAGCGGTGGTGATGTGAAGTCATGTGACCGTGCTGTAGTTCCTTTATAGCCCAACATTAGCCTCCTTTAGCTTAGCGGTGGTGACGTGAAGTCATGTGACCTTGCTGTAGTTCCTTTATAGCCCAACATTAGCCACCTTTAGCTTAGCGGTGGACGTCATATGACCGTGCTGTAGTTCCTTTATAGCCCAACATTAGCCTCCTTTAGCTTAGCGGTGGTGACGTGAAGTCATGTGACCGTGCTGTAGTTCCTTTATAGCCCAACATTAGCCGCCTTTAGCTTAGCGGGGGTGACGTGAAGTCATGTGACCGTGCTGTAGTTCCTTTATAGCCCAACATTAGCCGCCTTTAGCTTAGCGGTGGTGACGTGAAGTCATGTGACCGTGCTGTAGTTCCTTTATAGCCCAACATTAGCCGCCTTTAGCTTAGCGGTGGTGACGTGAAGTCATGTGACCGTGCTGTAGTTCCTTTATAGCCCAACATTAGCCGCCTTTAGCTTAGCGGTGGTGACGTGAAGTCATGTGACCGTGCTGTAGTTCCTCTATCAAGATAAATAAGCAATACAAAACTTCAAAAAATAAATTCATTTTAAGACATAAGTCTTAATATGAATGAAAAAACATTTTATTTTATTTATTTATGTAGTAAATGTAGTTAGGTTTTCGCGTAGGATGAAATGTTTCAAATATCTTTACTTGACTGTATTTGTTGCACGCAGGTAAAGCTTTGTGACCGATTAATAAATACATTAAAATATTTCTCACATTTTCAGTAAACTCCCCCATCTCCATTTGTATTTTCCATTGTCTTTCCTCACAGATGTTCCTCATTTCACTTCCTGCTGCTTCTTCTTTCTTCTCCATCTGTCTCCATCATTCATCTCCGTTCCTCCCCCTTTATTCCTCCCCCTCTCTCACTTCCTGTCTATCTGTTCCCTCACCATCTAATCCTCACACTCTCCTCTTGTTTCTCCATCACGTCTGTCCTCTCTTTTGTCTTCTGATACATCAGTACTCACAGCATGCTGTCCAACCACCCGCAGATTTTACCCACAATTCACCTCTCCTCATAATGAGGACGACGGGTGCTCGCGGTGCAGAGTTAAACATTGAAAGCATCAATGAAAAAAAATGTTTATGAGTCAGTTTTGGTGAGGAGGTGAGAGAGTTTTCCTCTGATTTGAACGTTTTTTAAAATCTTTTTCAGGATAATTCACACACAAAGACTCTTATTATGCTTCTTACTGTATGCAGCATCTGTTGAAGCAAATTATATCAGAATCAGAATAAAAACACGTTGACACTTATCTAATGTATAGAAAACTGTGACTGTTCTTAGCTAGTTCTGTTTTCCACAAACTGCATTTAAACCTTTTAAAGGTTACACCTTTCTAGACTTCCTTTATAGTCCAACATTAGCCGCCTTTAGCTTAGCGGTGGTGACGTGAAGTCATGTGACCGTGCTGTAGTTGCTTTATAGCCCAACATTAGCCGCCTTTAGCTTAGCGGTGGTGACGTGAAGTCATGTGACCGTGCTGTAGTTGCTTTATAGCCCAACATTAGCCG
Organism: Chaenocephalus aceratus; assembly: GCA_023974075.1. Classification (NCBI taxonomy): domain Eukaryota; kingdom Metazoa; phylum Chordata; class Actinopteri; order Perciformes; family Channichthyidae; genus Chaenocephalus; species Chaenocephalus aceratus. The sequence continues at coordinate 14,437 of JAMFTG010001447.1, read as the reverse complement.
CCTTTAGCTTAGCGGTGGTGACGTGAAGTCATGTGACCGTGCTGTGGTTCCTTTATAGCCCAACATTAGCCTCCTTTAGCTTAGCGGTGGTGACCTGAAGTCATGTGACCGTGCTGTAGGTCCTTTATAGCCCAACATTAGCCTCCTTTAGCTTAGCGGTGGTGACGTGAAGTCATGTGACCGTGCTGTAGTTCCTTTATAGCCCAACATTAGCCTCCTTTAGCTTAGCGGTGGTGACCTGAAGTCATGTGACCGTGCTGTAGGTCCTTTATAGCCCAACATTAGCCTCCTTTAGCTTAGCGGTGGTGACCTGAAGTCATGTGACCGTGCTGTAGTTCTTTTATAGCCCAACATTAGCCGCGTTTAGCTTAGCGGTGGTGACGAGAAGTCATGTGACCGTGCTGTAGTTCCTAACGCTAGTTGTTTACTTCAAAAAGTGGTGTTCATATGTGGAGAATATCCTGGTGAATAAAATATGGAGGTATCATGCATGTTTTTCTGCTTCAATAACCCAAAATCCAAAAATCGAATTGGCTATTTGTGGAAGGAACCAGGTAGACGCTAACAGCCGGGTCTGACTACAAAAATATGCCATCCTGCAGCAGTCTTTGTGGATGCTGAAACGTTATATCGTGTAGCTCGATTAGGAAGCATTCGCCACTTTGTCCTATGAGACATTGCGCTGCTCCCAGCAACACTACCTCAGATAATGGATGCAATGTGCACACACACACACACACACACACACACACACACACACACACACACACACACACACACACACACACACACACACACACACACACACACACACACAGGGATGAACACTGATGCATGCTGACAGACACACAGACAAACAGAGCCTCTCTCCTCTGGAGCTCCATCTGTGTGACATCTCACGCTCGGTTAGAAGCTGCAGTATTACAGCGCTGAACCTCCACCCAACGACCTTCTCCTCACCCCAGGCCACTGTAATGACCAAAAACTACAAGAAATGATCTCTAACTGTGCGCTCTACAGCTAGGCTGCCCAAAGTGAGGCCCCATGCAAATGATCTGCAAAGGCTAAACTCATAAACTTCCCACAAGAGGGAGTTCCACTGCACGCCTTTGTTTACTTCAGGAACAGAGTGACACACACATTGTACGTGATAGGCTAAGGGGCGGGACATCTCTAAGCTGGTTGACCAATCACAACAGAGCCAGCCAGCTAACCAATCGGAGCAGACTGACATTAAAGAATGGACACACACTAAATACTGATATACACCTGAACATCAGCAGGAGAGGACTCTTTAAAGTAGAGACACTACACACTGATATACACCTGAACATCAGCAGGAGAGGACTCTTTAAAGTAGAGACACTACATACTGATATACACTTGAACATCAGCAGGAGAGGACTCTTTAAAGTAGAGACACTACATACTGATATACACCTGAACATCAGCAGGAGAGGACTCTTTAAAGTAGAGACACTACATACTGATATACACCTGAACATCAGCAGGAGAGGACTCTTTAAAGTAGAGACACTACATACTGATATACACCTGGACATCAGCAGGAGAGGACTCTTTAAAGTAGAGACACTACATACTGATATACACCTGGACATCAGCAGGAGAGGACTCTTTAAAGTAGAGACACTACATACTGATATACACCTGAACATCAGCAGGAGAGGACTCTTTAAAGTAGAGACACTACATACTGATATACACCTGAACATCAGCTGGAGAGGACTCTTTAAAGTAGAGACACTACACACTGATATACACCTGATCATCAGCATGAGAGGACTCTTTAAAGTAGAGACACTACATACTGATATACACCTGAACATCAGCAGGAGAGGACTCTTTAAAGTAGAGGACACTACATACTGATATACACCTGAACATCAGCAGTAGAGGACTCTTTAAAGTAGAGACACTACATACTGATATACACCTGAACATCAGCAGGAGAGGACTCTTTAAAGTAGAGACACTACACACTGATATACACCTGAACATCAGCAGGAGAGGACTCTTTAAAGTAGAGACACTACATACTGACACCTGCACATCAGCAGGAGAGGACTCTTTAAAGTAGAGACACTACATACTGATATACACCTGAACATCAGCAGGAGAGGACTCTTTAAAGTAGAGACACTACATACTGACACCTGAACATCAGCAGGAGAGGACTCTTTAAAGTAGAGACACTACATACTGACACCTGAACATCAGCAGGAGAGGACTCTTTAAAGTAGAGACACTACATACTGATATACACCTGAACATCAGCAGGAGAGGACTCTTTAAAGTAGAGACACTACATACTGATATACACCTGAACATCAGCAGGAGAGGACTCTTTAAAGTAGAGACACTACATACTGATATACACCTGAACATCAGCAGGAGAGGACTCTTTAAAGTAGAGACACTACATACTGATATACACCTGAACATCAGCAGGAGAGGACTCTTTAAAGTAGAGACACTACATACTGATATAGCACCTGAACATCAGCAGGAGAGGACTCTTTAAAGTAGAGACACTACATACTGATATACACCTGAACATCAGCAGGAGAGCGACTCTTTAAAGTAGAGGACACTACATACTGATATACACCTGAACATCAGCAGGAGAGGACTCTTTAAAGTAGAGACACTACATACTGATATACCCTGAACATCAGCAGGAGAGGACTCTTTAAAGTAGAGACACTACATACTGATATACACCTGACATCAGCAGGAGAGGACTCTTTAAAGTAGAGACACTACACACTGATATACACCTGAACATTGAAGAAAATTGAAGTAACGTGATGCAGCAAAAAGTTTAATACAGCATATTTTTGGTATATTCATTTTAATGTCCCCTGATATATAAGAACTGTGTTTTTACTATATTCATGTGTGTACTTGATTACTTTGTATTTAATAGTAGCAGTTTATATGAACAAGAAGCTGGAGAGATGAGAAGTGAAAACTTCCCTGTTAGGAGAAGGGGACAGAGAGGAAATATCCTTATATAGACATATGCTATAGACAGCAGAGAGTAAAATGTGTGTGTATGCATTGCAGGAGCCATAGGCTGTATAATTACTGCTCAATTATACTGGTGCTTGTGTTTTTATTGATTTCTTTCTGTTTTATTCTTTCAGGGTGTGAGTACTAAATTGCCATAACATTGTGAAGTAGTTGGCTTAAATGTGTTTTAAATTACTCTGTGTGAAATAATGAGCAGGTTTGCATGACAGGAGACTAAAGATGTGGGGAGAGGAGACATTCTGCCAAGTAGCTGCAACGATACATGTCTAAAATATATGTGTGTGTTTAATTACTTTGTATCAATATTAATAGTCTGTGTAACAAGGAAGTTGGAAATATGAGGAGTAAAACCATTGTATTTGGAGTAAGATGTGAGCAGGGGAATGTCCTTATTTGAAGCTCAGATCTCTGAAATGAGTGTGCGTGACACATCCTAAGGAAAAATGAGGGTGCGTTCTCAATAGATGTTGATATTCTACTATTTCACTGCTTGAGAGCAGAGGTAATGTTTTCCTCGTTATTATTGATATTAAAGTAACGTACATATATTGCTTGTATTAGTCAACTATAACAACTATACCAAAAGTATATGAAACTGTGTGTACATTGAACTAAGGGGAGAGGGGGCCACAGAGAGGGAAGTCTCTGCAAAATGTGTGGGTATGTGAAAGTACACCCAATGCGTACCTTAAATGGTAAAAGACTCTTGTTTCTGTGGATCATCTCGGCTGGCTGATTCGCTACGAGAACTGTTAAAGGGCAAGGCTATGGTAACGATATTGGATCACTACCAGAGTTGGGTGTGTAACGCGTTACTGTAATAATATTACTTTTGTCGGTAACGGAGTAGTGTTACGCACTACTTTTATAATTCAGTAATCACACTACAGTTACTAACATTGCCCCGACACGCGTTACTTCGTGACTTACTCAAATCAGTCATAATCACACTGACAGACAAGAGGGGTTTCCGCCACAGGTTTATATGTACGTAATCTGCGCGACTTGCGCGTCCACATCTCCACGTGCAGTGCTGCATAAACATGGCTGAGTCAGCGATAACTTTCGAGGGGTGGAGGTATGCCCATTACTTTGAGTTCGTCGGAAGAATAGACAGGAATGTGACGGTGAGGTGCAAACTGTGTCCGGGCCAGAAGCTGTTATCCACTGCTGGAAACACCACGTCAAACCTCAACACACACCTGCAAAGAACACATGCTAAGGTGAAGCTAACACACGCTATTTGTTGTTTGTTTATATCATGTAGTCTGTGCTTCTTCTCTGTCTTCCGGTTGTTGCCTGTTTTGAATGACAAATACACACTACCGCCGCCTGCTGGTAAGGAGAGTTATTGCCACTCACGCATGCGCAGTTCGTACGTGCTCATCGAGTAAAGTAACGGGTAAAGTAACGAGTTACTTTATGTAGAGAGTAACGAAGTAGTGTAATATATTAAAAAATTTAGTAACGACCCCATCTCTGGCTACGACACGCCATCGTGTTGCATCTCCCAATGAGATGACCTGAAAGGAGGAGCATCTGACCCAGCTCCTCCTGTTTTGTTTTGTATGTAAGCCTGTTCTGTCTTTGGTTCGTTCTCTCTTCCTCCTGCTGACAAGACAGAGTAAGTTAGGTCTCCCGGCGGGAGGAACAAGAGCCGAGGTAATCCGGATTACTTCGTGATGTTGTGTTATTGTATCTTTTGCCATTAAATCAGCATATTTGTTATAACTTTACCCTGGTTGCTTTGAATTCTTCCTCTGTTAATCTGACCCATTCACAAAAGGACACGCGGAGGCAGAGGGGGGGCCTTAGAGCCCGCGCCGAAGAATGACTTCTGCCCCAACAACATCAGCAGGAGAGGACTCTTTAAAGTAGAGACACTACAAACTGAGTATACACCCTGAACATCAGCAGGACAGGACTCTTAAAGTAGAGACAGTTACTACATACTGATATAACACCTGAACATTCAGCAGTAGAGGGAAATCTTAAAGTAGAGAAACTACATACTGATATACACCTGAACATCAGCAGGAGAGGACTCTTTAAAGTAGACCACTACATACGATATACACCTGACCATCAGCAGAAGAGGACTCCTTTAAAGTAGAGACACACATACTGATAGAACACCTGACATCAGCAGGAGAGGGACTCTTTAAAGTAGAGACACTACATACTATTTACACCCTAACATCAGCAGGAGAGGGACTCTTTAAAGTAGAGACACTACATACTGATATACACCTGACATCAGGCAGGAGAGGATTCTTTAAAGTAGAGGACACTACATTATTCTATACACTGACATCAGCAGGAGAGGACTCTTTAAGTAGAGACACTACATACTGATATACACCTGAACATTAGCCTTTCTTGTATGGTTGTCATGACATAGCTTTTCAGAACCTGGACTGAATATCATGACTTACCGTGCACTGCCTTTGTGACTGCTTTTCATCCTGTCTATATAAAAGCATATCACCATCTACCCACTACTGGTTTGTGCCTGTATATATTCCTTATGTTCATCACTCTGCACTCTTCCTGCGTCTTTCTGCACCTTATCTGGTCCAGCATTAGCGGTTTAAAACCTGCAGAGCTCTGCCTGCTGGTGTTAACCACATCCTCCAAACACCTCTCCTTCAGTTCTCTGACAGAAGTTACAAATAAAACTGCAAAGACACCGAGAGGAACCAGCAGGTTGTTAACTTTTATTAAAACCAAACATTTTTAAATTCTCACATTCCTCTGTTGCATTGATGACCAAACCTAAAAGTCTGTTGTTACAAGAGATCTACACAAGAAATACAGAAAGAATAAAATCTAATTTAAAGCTTGAAGTCAACAGCCGTCAGAGGAGAGGTGAAGTCAGAATGAGGAAGTGACTTCATTACCACAGGAAGTAGATGCTGAGTTCTTATTAAAGAAGCATTAGGTGAGAGAGTCTGAAAGTCGAGAGCCGGAGGACCGAGAGAGAAGCACGATGTCTGGATTCAGAAGGATCGTGATGTCTTCATTCCTGATGCTGCTGCTCCACTTTCCAGGTGAGGACGCAGAGAACACACACTGTTCACGACTGTTAGTGAAAGCTAGTGAGGGCGTCTCTCAATTGAAATCGATGTATCCTCGGGCGAGATGCTGAACCCCAAGTCGCTCCCAATGGGGAACGGTGTGTGGATGATACCTTCTGTCGTGGTGTTTTGATCCGTTTCTACATTTAATATCCACTCTCCTCTATCGGGGTGTGGGCTATGACGCGCCTCTCTTCGCTTCCTAACTAACTTTGCAGAGATCGTTGTAGCGTTGAATCACATCAGGTTTATTCTTTGATCCAGGTGACATACAAACATGAAGACAAACTTCCTCGCTTCAAAGTAACTCAAAGTTCTCCGTATCAAAAAAGGACAAAAAGAACACGGTCAAAAGACTCTACCGCTTCCTGTCTAATCACCACCCTCAGCTGTGAACCAACGTCATGCCATATATAGACATATAGACATATAGACATGCACGTCAGTGACAGTGACGAAGGTAACTTCGTCGCTGTGGACTGACGGCTTCGGGCCTTGTCACTCAGCACTTTAGTGAACAGTTTGCACTTTATTAGCGTGATTGCACAGTACAGTTTGGCATTGCATATTTGCACATTTTATATAATTTATACTAATTATTGAGGTAGTATTTATTAACTGATTAAACCGTATTGATTGGAATGTCGTCTGGCAGGTGCTGGTTGGGTCCTCGGCTCCGCCTGAAAAGAGAGGGGAGTTAGCGAGAGCGCCGAAAGTATATAAAATCATGACGTTAAGTTGCATTAATTGTACAAGTTACCACTGAGTAAAGTTGACATATCACTCCCCCATGTCTGTTGCTGCTGACTGTGTCAACCTGGTGCCCTGTGTTGTCTCCTCCCCCCCACCTGTGTCTTGTTGATTGATTAGTCTGTGGGTATTTAGGCTCTGTTTCCTGTTTGTAAGGCGGTGTGCGATCCTTGTGGCTGCAGCAAGTGTTCACCGCTCAACGGTCAGTCTCACAGTGACTCACAAAAATAGATAGTTAAGAGTTTCCTCTAAAGCCTTTTAGTAATAAGACAAACATTCAAAGCATAATGATGAAAGGGAAATGGCTCTAACCCCTGCATTGAGCAAGGGCACATTGCTCTGTATGAACTGGGGGTGAGAAAGCTCACACACCTTCCGGCGCAGACTGAAAACTCATCTCTTTCGACTCCACTTCGAGGATAGAACTATTAACAAAGCACTTATATACTAATAAAGGACTGGCTTATCGAAAGCCAGTTGAGTAGCACTTGAAATGTTTTTGCTCTATGAAGCCTGATGTACTTTATGATTCTGTTTTCTTCAAGTTTGTATTTTGTTGGTCGAACGCACTAATTGTAAGTCGCTTTGGATAAAAGCGTCAGCTAAATGTAATGTAATGTAATTTAATGAATGGGTGACTTGTTGTATGTAAGCGCTTTGAGGGGTGAGAGACTGGATGAAGCGCTTTGAGGGGGTGAGAGACTGGATGAAGTGCTTTGAGGGGGTGAGGAGACTGGATGAAGCGCTTTGAGGGGGTTAGAGACTGGATGAAGCGCTTTGAGGGGGTGAGAGACTGGATGAAGCGCTTTGAGGGGGTGAGAGACTGGATATGAAGCGCCTTGAGTGGTTGAGAGACTGGATGAAGCGCTTTGAGGGGGTGAGAGACTGGATGAAGCGCTTTGAGGGGGTGAGAGACTGGATGAAGCACTTTGAGGGGTGGGAGACTGGATGAAGCGCTTTGAGGGGGTTAGAGACTGGATGAAAGCGCTTTGAGGGGGTGAGAGACTGGATGAAGCGCTTTGAGGGGGGTGAGAGACTGGATGAAGCGCTTTTGAGGGGGTGAGAGACTGGGATGAAGCCACTTTGAGGGGGTGAGAGACTGGATGAAGCGCTTTGAGGGGGTGAGAGACTGGATGAAGCGCTTTGAGGGGGGTGAGAGGACTGGATGAAGCGCTTTGAGGGGTGAGAGACTGGATGAAGCGCTTTTGAGGGGTTAGAGACTGGATGAAGCGCTTTGAGGGGGTGAGAGACTGGATGAAGCGCTTGAGGGGGTGAGAAGAGCTGGGATGATAAGCGCTTTGAGGGGTGAGAGACTGGATGAAGCGCTTTGAGGGGGTGAGAGACTGGATGAAGCGCTTTGAGGGGGTGAGAGACTGGATGAAGCGCTTTATAAATACAGTCCATTCACCAATTTACCAGTACATGAAATAAACAGCTCTAATATCACTGACGGTACTTTACTACGTACTGTTCCTTTAAACTGAGTGATGAGTTGTGTTTGGTAACCTGGTGACTTAGTGAACTCTCGCTCACTAAAACCCACATAAGCAATATTCTTTAAAAGTGATCGTCACCCTCACTATGAACGCTTCAGTTAGTGATGTGGATCTTGTAATGAACTCTGGTTTTAATGTGTCATTAAATTATTCATTAAACAGATCAACCAGAACTCTAACTCTTTACCTTTTCATATAATACATCATTATTCTGTCAGCATTTATCACGTCTATATTTCTATCTGCTTTTTCCCCAACAGCTGCAGATGGGAAACATTACCACGTCAGAGCTGGAGATGAAGTCACTTTGCCTTGTGACAATGTGATACCTGATCAGGATAAGTGTGAGAGTACTAAGTGGTACTTCAGTGAATCAGGAGGCCTCAGTGAAGCTGGTTAAAGACGGACAGATTCACAAAGCAGCCAAAGCTAAATCAGACAGACTGAGAGTTACAGAGAAATGTTCTCTGGGTATGAAGAAGGTTACAGAGGAGCATGCTGGTCTTTACATCTGCAGCCAGGTCAGATCAGCAGATCAACAAGGTCCAGTCTCTCGTGTTCTTCTGTCTGTTGTTTCCAGTGAGTATTTACATCATGATTGTTTCAAACTGTCTATAGAGCAATATACTGAATCATTACAGTGATGAAGTTACTCTTGTTGTCTTTCTCTCTCAATATCTCCGTCTTCAGTGACTGAACATCAGGACAACGATGAGGGTGACGTTACGCTGCTCTGTGGAGAGATATAGAGGGTGTGGACACTCAGTGAAGTGGCTGCTTCAGGGTCCAGATGTGGACAAAGATCACAGAGAGATAAACACGTCACAGTCTCTCTGCTCTGCCTCTGTGACATTTCTGACTTCCTCTCTTTAGTTTCACATCAAGGTCTGAGTTGTTTACTTGTAATGTAACTAATGGTTACACAGGAGAAGTGCATCTGTTTCCCTTCAGCCCTCAGTCCTCAGGTGAGAACATGATGATCTGTTTAAAGTCACTTCTTACTGGTGTAAAAAGAAAATGCTTCAATATTTGTTTATTGTATGGACATTTAAAATGGAATAGTTTGTTAAGTTTTGTTCATCTGTTTAGGCGAGGACACAAAACCTGTAACAACTAATCGACCACCACCAACAACAGCAACAACAACAACAACAACAACAACAACAGCTTAAAACAATTTATTTTTATAACTGTACAGCATGTTGTTATTTTATTCATTAAGGTGAGGACGCAGGGGAGGTGACTACAGTGTCACCAATATGGACAACAGTGAGAATGAGAGCAGCCGGAGAGACGACCAACACTGCATCTGAAGACAATCAGACAGAACCAGAGGACAACAATGAAGGTAGAGAGAGAAGAGAAATAAACATTCACAGTTAGAGAAGACCACCCAACATAGTTCATAAAGGTAACATTTGATGTAGAAAAGAAGAAATGTGTGGATTGTAATAAGTTGTGTGTGTATCTGTATGTGTCCCTGTGTGAAGGTGACAAGGAAGCATTAAACAGCCAAGAGACATTTTGTTCCTTCACATTTTAGAGACTATATGTAACTCTTCTAACTTCTCTCTCCAGGTCTCTTGAGGCTCATCCTGGTGTCTGTGGGCTTAGCGGCTCTCATCATCACCGTAGTTACAGTCAACATATGGACAAGAGCTAAAGGTGAGGTCATTCACAGGTCAAATGAAAACAATACAAATAAAGGTGAAATCTAATATCAACTTGTTTTGTCCTTTTTTCAGGGAGCAAAGCACAGACGGAAAGAAAACATGGTGAGTTTGAACATTGCATCATTAAATGTGTGTATTATTGTTATCCAACTTTAACAGTGGATATATGACAGGTAGAAAAAAGATGCAACACAAGATTCATTTAGAAGTATTTATGTATCCAAGTTAAATGATCTCAAAAAAGCAAAACAGCTCATTAAGCAAAATCACAAGAAACAGCAACAGAATGTAATAAATGCTCAATAAGGACGCTTCAGCATGTAGTTGAATCAAAAGCTCTTTATAATGCTTAAAATTAAATTAAATGCAGCCAGTGGTGCATGTAGATGTTAAAGAGAAGAGGCCCCACGACGGAGCCCTGAGGAACCCCACATGTCATATTTGTTCACTCTGATGGGTAGTTACCTGTCCTTTAAGTAGGATTCAACCCAATGTAGAACTGTTGCCTAAAGTCCCCAATCAAGTTTTCCAGTCGGTCTAGAAATATGTTGTGGTAAATTAAATGCAGCCAGTGGTGGCATGTAGATGTTAAAGAGAAGAGGCCCCACGACGGAGCCCTGAGGAACCCCACAAGTCATATTTGTTCACTCAGATGTGTAGTTACCTGTCCTTTAAGTAGGATTCAACCCAATGTAGAACTGTTTCTAAAGTCCCAATCAAGTTTCCAGTCGGTCTAGAAATATGTTGTGGTAAATTAAATGCAGCCAGTGGGTGGCATGTAGATGTTAAAGAGAAGAGGCCCCACGACGGAGCCCTGAGGAACCCCACAAGTCATATTTGTTCACTCAGATGTGTAGTTACCTGTCCTTTAAGTAGGATTCAACCCAATGTAGAACTGTTGCCTAAAGTCCCAATCAAGTTTTCCAGTCGGTCTAGAAATATGTTGTGGTAAATTAAATGCAGCCAGTGGTTGGCATGTAGATGTTAAGAGGAAGAGGCCCCACGACGGAGCCCTGAGGAACCCCACAAGTCATATTTGTTCACTCAGATGTGTAGTTACCTGTCCTTTAAGTAGGATTCAACCCATGTAGAACTGTTGCCTAAAGTCCCAATCAAGTTTTCCAGTCGGTCTAGAAATATGTTGTGGTAAATTAAATGCAGCCAGTGGTGGCATGTAGATGTTAAAGAGAAGAGGCCCCACGACGGAGCCCTGAGGAACCCCACAAGTCATATTTGTTCACTCAGATGTGTAGTTACCTGTCATTTAAGTAGGATTCAACCCAATGTAGAACTGTTGCCTAAAGTCCCAATCAAGTTTTCCAGTCGGTCTAGAAATATGTTGTGGAAAATAAACAGAAAACAGGAAAACACACACTGAAGTAAAGTCCTTCAAATATGTACTGAAGTAGAAAACTTAGTAAATGTACTTCGTTACTTTCCAGCTCTGCTCTGTGTTTTTTACCATGTCTCTGTTCCATGTTGACAGGAGCAGAATGATGAAGATGAAGATGAGGTGAACTATGAAAACGATGGAGGGGCTTCTGCCTCTGTGTGACTGATCAACAACATCAACTCCCCTCAGAGTCCACTGCTGTCAAACATCACCTCCTCATATGTTACAGGAGAAAACAGGAGAACCATGAGATCATTGGAACATTTCTGATGCCTGAGATCAGCTGAGCCCCACGAGAGGCCCTTCAGAAACTCACCTCCATGTGATAGGAAACACAGCTTATTATATTCATTCATTTCTGACTTAACGTCCTTTAAGTGTGCTCTCACATTCCCATACATAGTTATATTACTGCTTACACTTAAAACTTCCAGCTGTTTATTCTGTATAATGTCTTATTATCACCATTATTTGTACTCACGGTACATATTGTATTCGTATATCTTCACTTCTCACTGTAACTGCTGCACATGTTCAAACATACAAGTGTTGGGTTGAATTCATAAAATATCTAAATTCTAATCTTTATGTTTTCTTTGTGCTCTCTGTTAGAGAATATTCTCCTGTTGTCTGTGTATAGAAGCATTTTAGTGTTTTCACATGTGTCTGCCTGATACTTAGAGCAGCGCACAGGTCAAAGGTCCTGCCTTCCTGTTGGGGGAAGTGTGGCCAACTAGGCAGATGACTTTAAACAGACTTTCTTTGTCTCTGAAGATCCTTATTTAATTATGATTAGAAAGGGCGCAAACAGAGGCTCCTCCTGGATTCCTCTGGGTAAAATTGCCTGTGTTTTCTGTGTATTCTCAGTGTTGACTCATGATTTCTCAATGCACGTTGTGTAAATGCCTTGTACTCACTCACGGCCGTGGCTCTCAATTAAACTCAGTGTTTGATATAAAGCGGACTCCAGCTTCCATTTCTTCCATCAACATTGCTGAGCAGAAGTTTCTCTCACAGATTGGCGTCACGGAACAGGACACCAAAAGATCTTCAGAGGGCTGGTAAGTACAATTCTATTTTGAGATTGTCTTACCAGCGTTTGAGATCAACGGTGTGTAACAAAATTACCTGAGAGAACTGAGCTGCTGCAATTTTTTTGGGTTTCTCTACTCATTTACATCTGGAGGCTAATCATAACCTCGGGAATTGGTGTCAAGAGGACGTTGTCCTGGCCAATTTCCCCGTGATTGTTGCTGGGACATGTGTCTACGAGCAAGCACGGCCCATGTGTGAAAACTATGAGAATATTTGGTGCTAATAAATAACCTCGAATATCGAATTTCATCGATTTCCTCTGTGTGTGATTCTTGGAATTAAATCACCAGGCAATTACACACAGCAAATATTCGGAGAAACTTTTTAAAGGAGCACCAGTAAAGTGGATTTTCTAAATTAGAAGCAATGTCGCAAGATTTGTATTTAAACGGAATCGCCGAATTTAGGAGTTTTCAGAGGATAATTAAAGCCTAAATCAACAGCATTTCTGCGGAGGTGCTGATTCTCCGCCCCCTCTGGAGAGCAGCAGCATGAGAGAGGAACATACGGCATTATGTCCCGCGACTATTACCATTTTCTAACTAAAGAAGGTGGTCAATGCGTGGTATGAGAATGTTATATGAATTGCTGAATTTAGCTGTTGTGTTTGCTGAACACAACATTATGAGTGAAGAAGGCTCTCATAATTAAAACCCCCTCTGAAGTTTCCCTAATTCGGATTAAAAATAGGCTGGAAGAGTTTTTGTCAGGCTGAGTTGTTGAGAGTTTTTATGTTTGTTTGTCTAATTGCAGTGTTTGTTTTATTGTACTAACCGTTAAAGATGGGTAATACTGTCTCCCCAAACGAGTCCGTTGGTAAGAGGAAGAATGATTCACGCCACCAAGACACTTACAAAAATCCTATTACAGACAGCCATTACACGCAAATTTGTTCCCCTAATATGCCGTCAGGAATTGTCGGAAGAAGCTTGGATTGGAACAAAGTTATGCCGTTCACATCGTTACTTTGTGAGCACTCACAACAGAATAGTCAGAAAGGACAGATTCTGTTTGATTGGCCGTTAACGGGCACTTTTGACATGGCCGTGTTGTTGGCAGGCATTCAAATTAATTTGAACAGGAGGCGAATTGCTCCTGGGATGTAACGTACATGAAGGACTGCATTAAAGCTTGGATGACTATTGCAGAAAAAAGAGGTACGATGAGCGGAAAAATGAAAAGTCAGTTGGCACCGAGCGAGGCTCCATTGAGCTCAAAGCTCTGATTGATCGAGTTTCTAAATGCGCAGCTAGTTGTCATTTGCTTAGCCTAGAGGCTGCTTTTGATGTTAAATCAGAGAACATGTCCAGAATTAAAGAAAGACACGGAAAGGACGTCGCAGCCATTGCGAAATCAGTCATGTACGATTGGCTGAAAAGACAAGGCAAATCTCCCAGCACAGCTCAGCTAATTTCCATTTTAACAGACGCTGGACGGATGGAGGAAAAACAACTGTATCTCTCTGCACACAAATAATTCCCGCGATAGGACTCTCAAATTCCGGGGCAAGAAACTCCGACGATGATTATTAATGTCAGCTGCAGCTATCATGACAACACACTCTCACTCCCTAAGCGTCAATAGCGACGTTTGGTCAGTGTCCGTGGCGTCCAATTGTGACGCTCCTAGGCTCCTTCAGCGTCATAAAGGGACGCAAATAGCTTTCAAACTGATTGCAATGTATTCCCATCTGCTCGGGATTTGCGCTCATGGAAACACGGCATTTCGTTTGTGTCGGCTTGCCCTTAAAGGTAATGTAAGCGTCCATTCCCAGGAGTAAAGGATGGCAGAAGACAACTACCCATACCAGAATCCCAGCTATCGTTTGGACTACACCATGTGCTCTTGACAAACCCCGTGATAGTCCTCAAGCTCTGTGATTGGAGAGTGTGGAGTGTT
>JAMFTG010001446.1:65000-69380 GCA_023974075.1 Chaenocephalus aceratus | reverse complement strand
GGTCCTCTCCTGCTGATGTTCAGGGTGTATATCAGTATGTAGTGTCTCTACTTTAAAGAGTCCTCTCCTGCTGATGTTCAGTGTGTATATCAGTATGTAGTGGCTCTACTTAAAGAGTCCTCTACTGTGACAGGGTCTCCATGCTTTAATGTTCAAAAAGCTCTTTACCTCTCTCATACTGCCTGTGCTGCAGCATGTCTTTTCACCCTCCGTGTGAAACCAGAGTCTCTTACATACATGTATACCATCCTTGTGTAACGTGGTGTATGTGCGTGTTCAGTTCCTAAACGTTTACACCGAGTGAGCTCTGTGAGTCGTCATGCGGCGTGTTGTGAATATTTCAGACGGATTACATATTGATGTTGCCGCTCGAGACCGCTCTGCATCTACGGCCGTTATTTAAAGTTGCATAAAGGAAATATTTAGATCAGGTGAGAGTCACAACAACACACATTGTCTCAGCTCCAGTTACCCGTGGTGTGTGTGTGTGTGTGTGTGTGTGTGTGTGTGTTTGCATGGTGTGTGTTTAATAAAATATAACATACACAAGAACACTCAGAAACAAGAATGATCTGGACGCAGTTAGCGTAGCTTAGCATAATGACTTGAAGTAGAGGGAAACTGCTAGCATGGCTCTATCAAATATACAAAAAAATAAAACAATTACCAAGACAATAAAATATTCAGAAGGACATTTTAAGGAATAATATTGTATTTTATTTGTCGTTTATATTTTTCTTTTTGGATATATTATGACTGAAATTGTGGCAGTAGAAAAAATACAAATAGTTTTTTTTTTTTTTTTTGTTCTTTTTGAATTTTGGTTCTACATGTTTTGATTTTGTTTAAAGACTTTTTTATTAATTCCATAATTTGTTTATGCTTCATAGTTGTGTTAAGGTAAGGTAAGGGGTTGCTATTACATGTATCATATATATATTTTCTTTTACCCTAATTAACTTGAATTCTACCTTTTAACAAAATACAAACTTCATTCTTTGCACAAATTAAAATGTTCCTAAAACTCGTCCATATAACACACACACACACACACACCACACACACACACACACACACACACACACACACACACACACACACACACACACACACACACATACCATGTATACATCACTTCAGGGGACATTACATTGACTTACATGCATTTCCTGGAGACTTATCCTAACCTTAACCATAACCAACACATGCCTAACCCTTAACCAAGTCTTCACCCTAAAATTAATGATCTCCCTTATGGGGACCTCCATTTTGTCCCCATAAGGGAGGCGAGTCCCCACACGTGACTATGTAAACAGATGTAGGTCCCCACAAGTATAGTAATGCTAGTCCACACACACACACACACACACACACACACCACACACACACACACACACACACACACACACACACACACACACACACACACACAGGCACAGGCACACACACACACACACACCACACACACACACACACACACACACACACACACACACACACACACACACACACACACACACACACACACACACACACTACTCATTATTGTTGGTTGTGTTTATATGAAAAGAAAACACCGACAAATCAGCTGACCCAAACTATTCCATGCTGACGTTGCAGTGTCTGTTTAAAAGCTTTCAAAACACTTTCAAAGCATGAAGATGAATCTGGGATTTTATTAGTTCATTATTAAAAAAGCAGAAAGAGATCTGTATGAATTATCGTCAAACATCGTGACTGACGGAGACAAACGACGTCAGGCTTAATATGGCGTCGTAAAAAAAGACATTAAAAATCCAATACCATAATACCTCGGAGCCATGAAGTTGTCATCATCTTTTACAGATATAAATATATCATATTTTAATATTTTTACCGCGCAGTACGAGATCATCCAACACATAAAGTATGGTTTCTTATTTTACACCACCAAATAAAATGTCAAGGAGTTAATTAAAAATAATTTGTTTTATTTAATTTATTTGTATTAAAAACTAACAACAGCGTAGTGTCTCTACTTTAAAGAGTCCTCTCCTGCTAATGTTCAGGTGTATATCAGTATGTAGTGTCTCTACTTTAAGGAGTCCTCTCCTGCTTGATGTTCAGGTGTATATCAGTATGTAGTGTCTCTACTTTAAAGAGTCCTCTTCCTGCTGATGTTCAGGTGTATATCAGTATGTAGTGTCTCTACTTTTAAAGAGTCCCTCTCCTGCTGATGTTCAGGTGTATATCAGTATGTAGTGTCTCTACTTAAAGAGTTCCTCTCCTGCTGATGTGCAGGTGTTATATCAGTATGTAGTGTCTCTACTTTAAAGAGTCCTCTCCTGCTGATGTTCAGGTGTATATCAGTATGTAGTGTCTCTACTTTAAAGAGTCCTCTCCTGCTGATGTTCAGGTGTATATCAGTATGTAGTGTCTCTACTTTAAAAGAGTCCTCTCTTGCTGATGTTCAGGTGTATATCAGTATGTAGTGTCTCTACTTTAAAGAGTCCTCTCCTGCTGATGTTCAGGTGGTATATCAGTATGTAGTGTCCTCTACTTTAAAGAGTCCTCTCCTGCTGATGTTCAGGTGTATATCAGTATGTAGTTCTTTTTTTTCTTTTTTTTTCATTTATTGTTTTTTATTTGTATTGCTTCTTTTGTAATGATATTAATTAAATACAGCATGTTTTGTTTTTTTAATGGTATTTATCTTTCAATTTTTGCATTTAATTTGTATTTAATTATATTTTCTCATGTTACTGTTATTTCATTCGTATTTATTTATGTATATTTCGATTTGTTGTTTTCTCATTGTTGATGTATTTCTTTCTTTTAATTGAAGTGTTTTAATGAATAACCCCCAGGCAGAACATTAGAGATTATTATGACAGTAAATTAAAGCCCTGGAAACCATTTAAACCTTTAATCACAATCAAAACATAATAGTCTTTATCTCAAGAAGTAAAACAACACATATCCTACGGCTCAGTAATTATAACAGCGAGGGGTAATTATCAGCTTTTAATATGTTTCTTTTTACCATTCGTAGCACATTTATGATTGAATAGTTTGTGTGACTGTGATAATAAAGAGCTAAAAGGACGTCTAAATCAACGGTAACATATGAAGGGATTTTCAAAATAAAAGCTGAAACAACCAGCGGGCAGCGTTTTAAATCATCATCGCGTCCTTTATTCAAAGCCTAAATATGAAGGGATTTTCAAAATAAAAGCTGAAACAACGACCCGCAGCATTTAAAATCATCAACGTATCGTTTATTCAAATCTTGAATATAGATGAGAGTAACACCTACGTCACTTTTCGGGCAAAAATTACGGCCCCGCCCACTTTTGGGGAAAACAACGCTGTCATTTGAACGGCGGTCGATACAAATTCTGAAGTTTTTCCAATCCGATGACAAATGTTTGAAAACCGTGGATTTGTGGATCTTCAAAGAGCTCGATTACGACGGCCAGACAGGCAAACAGTTACATTACATCATTGGAAATCGAAAACCGGGCTCGATATCTGGTTTTCTTACATTTCAGATCGGATTGGCAAAAACTTCAGAATTTGTATTGACCGCTGTTCAACTGACAGCGTTGTTTTCCCCCAAAAGTGGGCGGAGCCGTTATTTTTGCCCGGAAGTGACGGATTTGTTACTCTCATCTATGAAAGGATTTTCAAAATAAAAGCTGAAATAACCAGCATTGTCTCGTTTATTCAAAGCTTTACTATGAAGACATTTTCAAAATAAAGCGAATCAACCAGCAGCAGCATTCAAAGCTTAAACATGAAGGGATTTTCAAAATAAAAGCTGAAACAATGACCAGCAGCGTTTTAATCATTGTATCGTTTTTTAAAAGTGTAACATGAAGACATTTTCTAAATAAAGCTGAAACAACGAGCAGCAGCATTCAACGCTTAAATATGAAGGGATTTTCAAAATAAAAGCTGGAAAAAAACACCAGCAGTGTTTAAATCATCATTGTGACCTTTATTCAAAGCTTTATTGTGAAGAGATTTTCAAAATAAAAGCTGATGAAACAACCAGCAGCAGCATTCAAAGCTTAAATATTAAGGGATTTTCTAAATAAAGCTGAAACAATGACTAGCAGCGGTTTAAATCAATCATCGTGACCTTTATTCAAAGCTTTATTGTGAAGAGATTTTCAAAATAAAAGCACAACACAGAAGCGGAAACAAGGCAATAATACTAGTTAAGTGAAAGTCCAGCTGAAATTACAAAACCCTGATATGACTCAGCAATTTATGACTTCCTGTCCACCATCTTAGGCTAAAGCATCCCCATTAGTTTACTGGTTATTAGCTCTGCTGTCAAGAGGGTTTTACTTTAGCAGAAAAGAAACATGCATTTTAATTTCAGTTGGAATTTAA
>JAMFTG010001446.1:0-62500 GCA_023974075.1 Chaenocephalus aceratus | reverse complement strand
CATAAATCAAATCATTGTTCTTCAGAGTCATTGAATATTTGATTATACAGCGTATTCTTAAATAACGTTAAAGATAATTGATTGTCGGCCACTTGACTGCGGCTTTCAGAAACGTCCCCTCCTTGTTCCTTCAGACGAGAAGGAGAGACAATGTCCTCCTTAATGTACAAGTGTTTATGTCTATCGTGAACAAGGTCAATCCCAACGGCTGCAGACGTACATAAATCCTTCGGTAATTCCCGGCACAGTTTACTCTGGAAGGCTCTCCTGGAGTCGTGGTTGAAGGTGGTTTAAACGACCGGGTTGAAAAATAAAACGTCCCAAAAATACGTGGAAAGTATGTACGACAAATATGTTCCAAAGAATAGGGTGTCTATGAGATATTCAGTATGAGGATCCTGATTGGACAGGGTATAACATTAGGTGCAATCAGTGCAGCCTATAAATACTTTTAAATTTGAATGAAGTTTGAAAAACACAGGAGAACATTTACCATAAATAGCTGTTGGGAAAAATATTAAAAAGTTCCGGTAAAATGGAAGTTATCTGTGACACTGCTCTGTTGTTTTGTTGGTGTAATTGCTTTCCATTAAAAAAAAAAAAAAAAAAAAAAAAAAAAAAAATTAAATAAAAAAAAAAGTTCCGGTAAACCGTCGGAAAAAAACAAACTTGTACCTTTACCACTTTCGCTCAAAGAGTTTATATTCTCCTGTAGTCTGTTCTACATCGGTTTTTAGTGCATGTGAATGGTCTTGAAGGCCTTCCTGAAGTTGTGGGGACATTTAGGAATGAAGTCTGAAAACACAACGAGAAAGGTCCCAAAAAAGTACGGGAGAAATCGACAAAAAGATTTGAAAAAGATAAACGATAGTTCCGAAGGCATCCATGAAAATATTTGGAAAACACTAACTTGAGATGACGAGTACCTTTACCGCTCTCGCTTAAAGAGGCCCTAAACAAAATATTCAAAAAAATGTGTAATGAAATCTGGAAAACACAGAAGACAGTTTCCCAAAAGACGGAAAAATATCTCAGAAAAATATATGTAAAAATATTCCAAAGGACAAAATGAAAGCAGTTTGAAAACACTAACTTGAGATGATCCGTACCTTTCCGTGTGTTCTATAGGTTTCAGTGCATGTAAATGGCAAGTGTTTATATCGATACTGTTTATAGTCACTAAACCCTAATTTCCAGTCTAGAAGAACGTGCCCTTGGTGTCCCTGCACAGTATCTTCTTGAAGGCCTTCCTGAAGTCGTGGTTGAAGACGGTGTAAATGACCGGGTTGAGGCAGGAGTTTGCAGTATCCGATCCAGAAGAAGAAATTAAACAAAGGGTACGGGATGCTGCAGGTCTCCGGGCACACCGCCTTCAAAGAGTAGAGAAGAAGAAGGGGAACCAGCAGATAACGAAGCCTCCCATCACCACCGCCAACACGAAAGTGAAGCGTTTTTCCCGGTTCGCCATCGCTTTGCGGCGAGAAGTCGGCGTCCCTTGGATTTTTTCGTCGGGTACAACTTTGGTGCCAGAAGAAGAAGAAGAGGCGGCGGCCATTGTTTCTTTGTGCCTACAGGACAGGTTTAGCATCTTGACTTTGAACCCTTTCTTTCGGGACGACCCTAACGTTTCCGATTTGTCCGTTTCGTCTTTGCCTTCATCGGCCATTTCAGAACCAGAGTTGGACGAGTTCTCGAAACGCTGCTTCTTCTTCCTCTCCGATGTTTCCGGGACTCTTTCTGGGGAACAGCTGAAGGGATTTGGGGGATTTTGGGGGATTGCAGTGTCTTGGATCGGCATATTCTCTGGAGGTTTTCGAAAAGACGACTGGTTCGAATCAGAGCCAGAGATTTTAAGCTTGGACCTTTTCCCGTTGGCTGCCTCCTTGATCCCCGTTCTGCTCGGATATCTTCGCCGGACTCTCATTGGCGTTTTCTCCCGTTGTCGCCTTTTGCTTCTGTCCTGCCGAATTCCGAGTATGTGCTCTTTGCGATCTGATAAGCCGCACGTAACCAGGATCATAATCACACAGGGGGCGAAGAATGACACGATGTGGAGTAGAGAATATACCATCGCTCGTTGTTCAGCTCGCAGACTTCTTCACCTCCTTTGCTCTTGTCCAGAGAGAGAAGAGCGGGAAAGATAGTGACCGCGGAGATCAGCCAGACTATGATAATGGCGGCTTTGATTCGCGTCGGGGTTCTTTTTTTGGCGCCGTACGTCACGGGGCGAGATATCGACAGGTAGCGGTCCAGTGCTATCGCGCACAGGTGAACAATGGAGGGACGTGCAGAAGAGGACGTTCCAGCGCCAGGTAGATTTCACACCTGCAACAGAAAAGCATTTTACTCACTGTCATAAAGTAGACGGGGCTCTCTGCATGACCTTTGAACTTTGTTAAAGAAATACAAAGAAACAAACCGTTTTCCCGATATTTGAGAAAATATATCAAAAGATTTTTCATTTTTAAAGCATTTTTTAGGTTGTTCCAATAGTAACCCTCATGTATATGTTGGCTATAGTATAATTTAAATAAGATATCACATTGTGAAAAATAATTTTGCTTAATTTTAGGTTTTGCAGACCATTTACATGCACCAATACCTATATCAATGTCTCAGAGTTCATTCTTTTGAGAATATATCTCAAGAATTCTTGCATTTTCAAGCATGTCACCTCCTTTGTATATTGGCTATATTGTAAGAAACAATTGTGCTTATTTTTTAGCCTTTGCAGACCATTTACATGCACCAAAACCTATAGAACACACTACAGGAAAGTCAAATAATTTTTTAGCATTTTGGTTTGATTTCTATTGTACCTCCGTTATAAATTGGCTATAGTTGAATTTAAATAATTGATCACATCGAGAAACTCCCTCTGGAGAGAACATTGTGTCATTTGAGCCTTTGCAGACCATTTACATGCACTCAAACACACTACAGGAAAAGCAAAGCATTTTTTAGCATTTTGGTTGGATTCTTATATTTTGGCTATAGTTTAATTCAAATCATCATATGAGATATCACAGAGCATTTTGTAATTGTAGCCTTTGCAGACCATTTACATGCACTAAAACACACTGCAGGAAAGGCAAAGCCTCTTAGTTTGCTGTGTTATCGATGAAATAGAAATGCCTCCACGCACCACACGGAGCTGAACGCCCAGTAGCCCTGCAGCTCGTTGGCTAACGAGAACGGGATGATGAGCGTCGCGACCAGAATATCTGCCGCCTCCAGCGACACCAGGAAGAGGTTCTGAGGACCTTTGAGCGAACGAGACGTCAGCACGGCGATGATGACGAGGATGTTCCCCACGATGGTGAGGAGCATCATGGAGGTGATGGCGATGGCGAAGGCAGCGGTCGCCTGCGGGCTGTAGGGCGAAGAAGAAGAAGAAGAAGTAGAAAGCTCTGCCCGTACTCCGGTTACACGGACGGGTACCGGAGATGAGGCTAAAGTTCCTGGTGGGGAATCCGGAAAGCTCCGAGAGGCAGGGGGCGTCTGGAGACGAGGCCATGCTGCTGACGGGGGTCTTATATCCAGTTTGTTTGGAAAACCATGGAGAAGGCAGGGATTCCCAGTCGGAGGAGGACCCGTCCGTCAGGGGGAAGCCATGGGATCTAAGAGAGAACATTTTGATTAAGAATCAGAACCCAGTGTGTTAGCGCTTAGCCTTCCCGAGCTATACGGTGCCGACTCAGAGCACAGACAGAGGGGCGCAGGGTTTAGGCACATAGAAGTTAAATGCACCAGCCTTAGGTTTGCACATTGAGGTTCAAACGTAAACAACACAAGACAATACGTTGTTGTACATGTGTCGGGGGAGGGGCTGCAGGTGGTCTCCCAGTGCACATACCTGGGGGTCAAGACTCAACTTGAAGGCTCAGGTCTGCCACACGGTCACATTCAGTCTGTGAAGGGGAGGTGTACCAGAGGCTGCATGTCAACAGACTCACGTCGCATGCTGCTTAGCAACCTGCTCACATGCAGCCGCTCTCAGAGCCCGGGCATCATGATGCAAACAAACACTTCGAATAGTAGATAAGAAATCAGTCCATTCTCATCATCGCCCAATACTCACAACGTGCAACTGGTTGAGCTGCGAACATGCGATGAGATATGATACCCGGCCTCACCTCGCCTCCTAACCACCATACGCTCTGTCTCACATGTGCCTTGACCTGCTGCTCTCCGTCTGCTTTGTGAATATCTAATTCTATAATATAAGCATCTCTGTTGAAAGTCGTTTTACTGATTGTATTGACCTTATCTGAAGTGACATTTCTCTTAGAAGGACTTTCAATAGTCAGATATAACAACATCTGCACGTTAACCTTGCTTTGGTTTAGTCTGAGAGAGGCCATGTGATGCCTTGGGGCTTCCCTCTCCTGTAGCGTGCACTATAGGGTTTAGTGCACGTAAATGGTCTGCAGACGTTAACATTTAAAAAGACTTCATTCCGCCCTCTTTCCTGTAATCGTGTGACGGGCCGCTCAGACTAATCCGGAACAACCCCTGATGCACCAGACCAGTTTACATTCCCTTAGTACAGGGGTGTCAAACTCAAGGCCCGGGGGCCAAATCCGGCCCGCGACTTCATTTCATGCGGCCCCGCAAGAGCTTGCAAAGAATATAATACGTTTATTATACGTTACATGCCGCTTTTACAGAAGCAGGTTGCCCACAAACTACATGTCCCACAATGCATCTTGTTTGCGCACTGAAGAGACTTGCAATTATTTGCCCTGGACTTCTGCTTTCAAACGTAGTTAGTTATTACCCTATCCGATAATAATCCAATTCAGAGGCAATAATGTAATGTAATATTTTATATATATATATTTATATATGTAGTAGTTACAACCGGCCCTTTGAGTGCAACCATAATGCTAATGTGGCCCGCGATGAAATTGAGTTTGACACCCCTGCCTTCGTAGTATCTATCTTAAAACGTCCCAAGTCAGACGTCAGTGACGGGAGACATCGAGGTGGTTTTTAAACGTAAATCCATTTGCAGATTGTCTGTGCAGGAAACCGTCTTCTCTGAGCCTTTATGTTTGATTCTGCACACGATGCACCTGATTGCTCCGGCCGCCCTCCGGCACAGAGCGCGGCCGTGCCAACCGAGAATTACAAAGCACTTATGAGAGAATGCTGTGAATGCGGCCGTTTAAAAAGACCTCGTTTCCTTATTCAACGCGAGGTTCCTAATGGAAAGCCCACACTGTGGCGACACTTCGCTCCATTATCGCTTTCTGTAGGAGGTTCGTCGCGATGGCGTGATGAGTCCGTTAGATTTAATCGACACAGACACCCGGTCTCTAGAAGAACGACAATAGGCTTTTATTGCCATGTTCTTCTGCGTCGTCATCGTCGTTCGTCAGGTGTCGAGCTACGACATGAAGGTTTGTTATTGAAGCTTTGTAACGTTGATATTTTATTTGTATTTTGCAATAGTTCATGTTTTCATCTCTCAGCTTAAAGTTTTCCTCAATGCAAAAAGATAAATGATAGATATTCAGATATGTTTTTATCTGACTAAATATTCAGCTTTTTTCTGCCATAACATAAAAAATGGATATATCAAAACTTTCCTTAACTTAATACCAGTGGTGGGAAGTAACGAAGTACATTTAGTCAAGTACTGTACAACTTAGAGGTACTTGTACTTTACTTGAGTATTTCGATGTTATGCTACTGTGTACTTCTACTTCACTACAGTTCAGAGGGAAATGGTGTACTTTTACTCCACTGCATGTATTTAATACCTTTAGTTACTTCTCAGATTTGATTAGTTTCATAAGACACACACACCTGGACTCTAAAAGAACGACAATATGCGTTTACTGCTTCTGCATCGTCATCATCGTTGATCATTCAACATGCTTGCTTTTCCCGCCTTTATTAAAACATATATATGATAGGTATTCCAGAATCATGTTTTTACCTCACCAAATATTCGGATCCATATTTGTCAGCGTTATTAGCCTTTAACCCTCCTGTTGTGTTCGGGACCGATTCACACTTTCATCAATCATAACTTTTTAGTTTTACATTCGTTTGCATCAAAGCTTCATGATATCCTTCACACACACACACACACACACACACACACACACACACACACCACACACACACACATAGAGACACACACACACACACCACACACACACACACACACACACACACACACACACACACAGAAACACACACACACACACACACACACACACACGCACACAGAAAGAAACACACACACACACACACACAACACAACGACACAGAACACACACACACCACACACACACACACACACACACACACACACACACACACACACACACACACACCACACACACACACACACACACACACACACACACACACACACACACACACACACACACCACACACCATGTATACATCACTTCAGGGGACATTACATTGACTTACATGCATTTCCTGGAGACTTATCCTAACCCTAACCAAGTCTCTCACCCTAAAATTAATGACTCCCCTTATGGGGACCTCCAATTTGTCCCATAAGGGAGGCGAGTCCCCACATGTGACGGTGTAGACAGATTTAGGTCCCCACAAGTATAGTAATGCTAGGCCACACACACACAGACACACAGACACACAGACACACACAGACACACACACACACACACACACACACACACACACACACACACACACACACACACACACACACACACACACACACACACACACAACACACACACACACACACACACACACACACACACACACAATTTGATACATTTCCCGCTCTTTTGTGCCCCTCCCCCACATGGATCACACCTGGCACACCAATACATGTTCAGTGTCTGTTCTCTGTATATGTACTGCAGTTCTTCGTGTGTACCAGTACTCTGATGCAACATGTACAGTTTGAGAGGGTGTTCAATGAAATGTGGTGATGATTGATGGTTTTTGTGTTCATGTAATAGCAGCTGAAACAGGACCTGTCCAAATTTGGCCGCGAACACCAAAGTAAGGGGGGGGGGGGGGGGGGGGGGGACGAACACAACTGGAGGGTTACAGCGAAATGGCTTTGACACCTTGTTTCACAGACAGAACACGTTTATTTATGAGATTTCCAGAACTTTACGATATAAACTGACCTCTTGCGTAAAGTAATGTACTTGAGTAACATTCCTCCACTACATGTATTTATACCTTTGGCTACTTCTCAGATGTGGATGAATGATGTGAAATCTAACCAAGTGTTAAATCACACTGTAGTTCCACCTGGAGTGAATCCACCAGCTACCCTGCAGTCTACAAAGTACTTCAGACTAGCTGCACCTTCACCAGCTACCCTGCAGTCTACAAAGTACTTCAGACTAGCTGCACCTCCACCAGCTACCCTGTAGTCTACAAGTACTTCAGACTAGCTGCACCTTCACCAGCTACCCTGCAGTCTACAAAGTACTTCAGACTAGCTGCACCTCCACCAGCTACCCTGTAGTCTACAAAGTACTTCAGACTAGCTGCACCTCCACCAGCTACCCTGCAGTCTACAAAGTACTTCAGACTAGCTGCACCTTCACCAGCTACCCTGCAGTCTACAAAGTACTTCAGACTAGCTGCACCTCCACCAGCTACCCTGCAGTCTACAAAGTACTTCAGACTAGCTGCACCTTCACCAGCTACCCTGCAGTCTACAAAGTACTTCAGACTAGCTGCACCTTCACCAGCTTTGAGAACACTTTCATGATCAATCATTATAAAACATATCATATATATTATTCTGAAATGGACCAATCTGCACAACGACTACTTTCACTGTCTTTCACTATATTTAGATGAGAATACTTTCTACTTTCACTTGAGGAACATTTTGAATGCAGGACTTTGACTGTAACATAGTATTCCTACACTCTGGTACTTCTACTTTTACTCAAGTACAAGACCTGAGTACTTCTACTTTTACTCAAGTACAAGATCTGAGTATTTCTACTTTTACTCAAGTACAAGATCTGAGTACTTCTACTTTTACTCAAGTACAAGACCTGAGTACTTCTACTTTTAATCACGTACAAGATCTGAGTACTTCTACTTTTACTCAAGTACAAGATCTGAGTACTTCTACTTTTACTCACGTACAAGATCTGAGTACTTCTACTTTTACTCAAGTACAAGATCTGAGTTCTTCTACTTTTACTCAACTAAGATCTTAGTACTTCTACTTTTACTCAAGTACACGATCTGAGTACTTCTACTTTTACTCAAGTACACGATCTGAGTACTTCTACTTTTACTCAAGTACAAGATCTGAGTTCTTCTACTTTTACTCAACTAAGATCTTAGTACTTCTACTTTTACTCAAGTACAACGATCTGAGTACTTCTACTTTTACTCAACTAAGATCTGAGTACTTCTACTTTTACTCAAGTACAAGATCTGAGTACTTCTACTTTTACTCACGTACAAGATCTGAGTACTTCTACTTTTACTCAACTAAGACCTGAGTACTTCTACTTTTACTCAAGTACAAGATCTGAGTTCTTCTACTTTTACTCAACTAAGATCTTAGTACTTCTACTTTTACTCAAGTACACGATCTGAGTACTTCTACTTTTACTCAACTAAGATCTGAGTACTTCTACTTTTACTCAAGTACAAGATCTGAGTACTTCTACTTTTACTCACGTACAAGATCTGAGTTCTTCTACTTTTACTCAACTAAGATCTGTGTACTTCTACTTTTACCAAGTACCGGATCTTCCAAAGCTAATTGTTGTTGATACTTAAACTTTAACGGACGGGAAACTTATATTCCAGATATGTCCAGAAGTAAATGAAAACAAACAGAACTCTCAAATAAATACCAGAAGCTGCACGAAATACTAAATCTAATGCTAGCGATATTAGCATTGTAGCTAAAGTGGCGCCACCTGGAGGTCCGGAGTGGAAACGACTGAGCCCTTTGTTTTCAGGCTTCCTATGAGATGAAGGGAATGTGAGATGTTGGAGCTCGAGCAGTGAATCCAATGCACTTGAATCCCCTGTGCACGTGCGCTTTAAAACCACACGTGCAGCAGAAGACGCTCAGGGTGAGGGTTTCACATTTGGGGATTTTATTTCCTATTTAATCTTTTCTTCTCATATCAAATCCTGCCCATCTGCAGCTGCGTGTGTACTTCATTCAAATATATATACGTGCCTCAATATATGTTGTGCAGTATAATTGTGTTAGAGGATTAGATGTTCCCATTGAAGTCTATTTATATACATTTAATCCATTTAAACCCCAGTAACTGCACATGACCTGTTCGTTAAAGGGATCCAGATGTTGCCAGTAAGCACTTCAGAACACGGAGGAAAACAAGAGGAAAATCACCTCAAACTTACCGGGATAATAACGATCTTCTGTTCAGTCGCGCAGTCCGAGTTTTAAAGTGTATTCTCTGGTGGAAATGTGCAGAAACCCACCCGGTGATGAAGTCCACGCTCCGGGGTAGAGATGGCAGAGGTCCGGTCAGAGGATGTGTGAAAAGAGAAAGTTCCCAGAGACAGTGGAAAGCCCGGGTTTAAAGCGTGTGTGTCCGCGCGCTTAGCTTCTGTCCCCGGGTTGCTGCAGCCGCTGGAGACGCGCTGTCACTCGGTCTGAGTTTGGAGGATTGGACGCGGAAGGATCCAGAGAAACGGAGACGCGCCTTTTTACGCGCAGCTTCTCTCCAAATGCGCGCTGCATGTCCGGTGTGGAGTCAAAGAGAAACGGGAACAGATGGCTTTACCTTTTAACCAGAGAGGGGTATTCCGTTCCTCATTTGGGTATTTCTCCACTCTCGGATGGATGTGTATCAATTAGTGGAGATCCAGTCATTCTCTGGCTTGATCTTCCGTATTGAGTGGACTTGCTTTCATTTCTTTTTTAGACACGTCTTCCACACATGCAGCTTTTGTTATTACAATTGACCTAATGGTACATAATCGTTTTTCATTATTTGCCTCCGCTTCCATACACATGTTAATTCCTGTACACAAGTCACATTTAAGAGATGCACACCACTCAATGTACTTCTTTAAAATCTGAACAGAAATGAGAAGAAAGGAGCATTTATTTGTCAAATTAACTTAATTTTACTAACATTTATTCTTCATTATTCATCAGATGACTGGAGACGAGTTGTTCCCATCACTTCCGGTCTGAGGTTTCTGCAGGCAAGGGGACTTAAACTAAATGATCCCATCATGGAGAATCAATCTGCTCTGAGCTGCAGATATTCACCCATCACCTTTACTCCCGGGATGCAAACAGATCAATAACTCACTGCACCTTCCACACTAGTATTTGTACATTTGGCTTCATATACTCATCCTGAATGACTCTCTCAAAGACTAGAAGAGTCTGATCTGCGTACCTTTCAAACTAATATCTTTGTCTCCTTGTGTTGTGTTTAATATCTGCTGGGGTGTAAGTGTGTGCAGGTCTGCGGGAGGACGCGGGAGACGCGGGGGAGAGAAGTCCCGCTGCAGAATTAATGATCGTTAATGTTAATCTAAAGCAGGGGTGTCAAACTCAAGGCCCGGGGGCCAAATCCGGACCGTGACTTCATTGTCTGTGGCCCCACAAGAGCTTGCAAAGAATATTATACGATTACGTGATGATTTACAGAAGCACGTTGCCCATAAACTACATGTCCCACAATGCATCTCAAATTAGACTCGGAATTTGACTTTTTTCCAGAATGTGGTTTTTCTTTTTAAATCTCGTGACATTCTCACTGAAGAGACTTGCAATTGTTTGCCCCAGACTTCTGCTTTCAGACGTAGTTAATTAAGTTACCCCCATGCAGAGGAAATAATGTCCAATACATTATATATATTTGTATATAGTCTTAAAGTTACAACCGGCCCTTTAATGCAGCCCTATGCTGATGTGGCCGGCGATTAAATTGAGTTTGACACCCCTGATCTAAAGTTTAGCTGCAGTCAGAAAAATCTGGATGATAAGGTATAATTACAAATAGAAATCGTAGTGAAAAGTATTTTTAAAATGTATAAAATTAAAGGTTTTATAATTAACATGAATGTTTCAACGAAGCAGCCATTTCTAGAAGATTGATTTGCAATAACATGTAATTAACATTACATTTAAAAAGGAGTGTCGGCATTGAGAAGCCAATCTTTTTGACAATGAGGTACGTAAACATACATGTGATCAGTTTGAAAGCAGTAGAAAGACAGATATGGAGAGTATCTTTCGTTTTTATTCAAATATGTTGTGGCTCCCCGGTGCTGTGGCGCCCTCCAGTGGCTGCTGACGCTTAATATCTTCCAGTCTTTTTGGGAGGATCTGGTAAAGAGGGAGAAAGTGAAGCATGATGGGGTTTGTAGTCATAGAGTGGCGCAGGAATGTGGTATTTCTGTGTTTGTCCCTGAAGGCAGCATCTCCCTGGTCCAATGGGATTCCTCCATGGCATTTTTTTATCATGTCAGACAAACGTTTATGATACTTACACGTTAAGTTCAGCAGGATAACCATATTAACACCACTTTATGATTTCTGAAGTAAAAAACATGACTTCACGTATCCACCGCTAAGCTAAAGGTGGCTAATGTTGGGCTATAAAGGAACTACAGCACGGTCACATGACTTCACGTCACCACCGCTAAGCTAAAGGAGGCTAATGTTGGGCTATAAAGGAACTACAGCACGGTCACATGACTTCACGTCACCACCGCTAAGCTAAAGGCGGCTAATGTTGGGCTATAAAGGAACTACAGCACGGTCACATGACTTCACGTCACCGCCGCTAAGCTAAAGGAGGCTAATGTTGGGCTATAAAGGAACTACAGCACGGTCACATGACTTCACGTCACCGCCGCTAAGCTAAAGGAGGCTAATGTTGGGCTATAAAGGAACTACAGCACGGTCACATGACTTCACGTCACCGCCGCTAAGCTAAAGGCGGCTAATGTTGGACTATAAAGGAACTACAGCACGGTCACATGACTTCACGTCACCACCGCTAAGCTAAAGGAGGCTAATGTTGGGCTATGAAGGAACTACAGCACGGTCACATGACTTCACGTCACCACCGCTAAGCTAAAGGAGGCTAATGTTGGGCTATAAAGGAACTACAGCACGGTCACATGACTTCACCACCGCTAAGCTAAAGGAGGCTAATGTTGGGCTATAAAGGAACTGCAGCACGGTCACATGACTTCACCACCGCTAAGCTAAAGGAGGCTAATGTTGGGCTATAAAGGAACTACAGCACGGTCACATGACTTCACGTCACCACCGCTAAGCTAAAGGAGGCTAATGTTGGGCTATAAAGGAACTACAGCACGGTCACATGACTTCACCTCACCGCCGCTAAGCTAAAGGTGGCTAATGTTGGGCTATAAAGGAACTACAGCACGGTCACATGACTTCACGTCACCACCGCTAAGCTAAAGGAGGCTAATGTTGGGCTATAAAGGAACTACAGCACGGTCACATGACTTCACGTCACCACCGCTAAGCTAAAGGAGGCTAATGTTGGGCTATAAAGGAACTACAGCACGGTCACATGACTTCACGTCACCACCGCTAAGCTAAAGGAGGCTAATGTTGGGCTATAAAGGAGCTACAGCACGGTCACATGACTTCACGTCACCACCGCTAAGCTAATGGTGGCTAATGTTGGGCTATAAAGGAACTACAGCACGGTCACATGACTTCACGTCACCACCGCTAAGCTAATGGTGGCTAATGTTGGGCTATAAAGGAACTACGGCACGGTCACATGACTTCACGTCACCACCGCTAAGCTAAAGGAGGCTAATGTTGGGCTATAAAGGAACTACAGCACGGTCACATGACTTCACGTCTCCACCGCTAAGCTAAAGGAGGCTAATGTTGGGCTATAAAGGAACTACAGCACGGTCACATGACTTCACGTCTCCACCGCTAAGCTAAAGGAGGCTAATGTTGGGCTATAGAGGAACTACAGCACGGTCACATGACCTTTTTCTGTGAATCTTACAGTAGAAAGGTTGCTGCCCCGAGTGAGGCTACTTAGATTAGTCGTAAAACTGCAAATTATTTCTCTTAAGTTTATAACCATTGACTTTCAGAACAGGGGACAGGAAGTGCTAAAATGCTGAGTCATCAGGGTTTTAGGACTCATTCCTGCACCACTCTATATACACTTTTTTTAACGAGTACCGCAGCTGTAGAGGAGTCGGACTCTCTGCACGTCGCTGTCCGTCATCTTCGTTCTCTGACCCATGTTCATCACTTCCTCTTTGGAGACGATGGTGGGCAGGCCGTTATCTGAGAAAAACTCACTGTACACACAGGAAGTACTCGTTACTACAGGACAAGTACAGGATACTACACTGGAAGTACTCGTTACTGTAGTAAAAGTACCTACACAGTGTAGGTACTTTTACTGCAGTAATGAGTACTTCCTGTGTGTGTAGTGTAGGCTACACTGTACACACTGGAAGTACTCGTTACTACAGTAAAAGTACCTACACAGGAAGTACTCGTTACTGCTGTAAAAGTACCTACACTACACTGGAAGTACTCGTTACTGCAGTAAAAGCACACAGTGTAGGTACTTTTACTGCAGTAATGAGTACTTCCTGTGTGTGTAGTGTAGGCTACACTGTACACACTGGAAGTACTTGTTACTACAGTAAAAGTACCTACAGTAGACTGTACACACTGGAAGTACTCGTTACTACAGTAAAAGTACCTATACTGTAACGGTACAGAAAATACAACTCTCCCCACTGAGAATGGACTTCTGTAAACTGTATTTAAAATCAGAAAAATGCATCTAAATAATTGTTTTATTAATAATAACTTCGTCACTGGAAAGATTACAAATCAAAATGTTACTTATTTATTTGGTCTAATACACACTTTTTAAATATGTTTGTAATTGCCTGTTGTTGTATGTTATGAATATAAAGTAGGATATTGATCTGAGCATCTGAAGGTTACCCTCCGTAGTGCATGATGGACGCGGCGTTGTACTCCAGGCCGAACGTTTCTCCGCTTGCCTTTTGGAAGTTTCTCTCCTTCCCTGAAACACAATAACGCCACGTCATCACAGAAATAACACATGTTTATACGTCATGATTATGCAAATTAAAATAAATTATACACATTTCAGAGTTATAGTGAAAAGAAACAATAATTTAAATGTATTTATTTTTTAAAAAAAGGAAAAAATTATTAAGTTAAATGAATTACAAATAATTAAAGTGGGTTGGATCAATATAAATAAATACCTGAGTTATGGCGAGTCAAATAAATAAAATATACATTTAAAAAAAAAAAAAGTTATAGCGAGTTAAATGTAATTAACAAATGTTAAATAAATATCCGAGTAAATATTACATATTGTAAATAAAACGATGTAAAAATAAGCTAAGGTATGGAGAGGTAAATCTCCTGCCGAGTAATGGCATCAATACATAATTTACGGTGAAGTAAAGAAAATAATTTAATAAAAATAAATTTTAAAACAATATTTGAGAATTGTTTTTTTAAACTGACTTTATTAAAAAAAAGAAAATGTAACCAGACTCTACAAATCAGTGCCGAGTATTTGTATACGAGGTAAATACATTTTCTTTTTATAAATGGGTATTGGTGGATTAAAAAACACAAATGTTAAACTGGTTTAAAAAACAAAACCGTAACAAGTGCAGAGTGTTTGTATATTTGTACACAGGGTTACCTTCCATGATGTTTCGATGCAGCACGGTGATGTACTGGTCGCGGTCGCTCCTCGTGTGTTCGTGATAGAAACCCAGAGCGTGCAGGATCTCATGCACGATGTTTCCCATGGTGCACTGCGGCCCCACGAACACCGCCTGCTCTCCGCCGATACAGCCCACGAACGAAGCACAACTACAAGAAGTATTCAATTACTGCAGTACAAGTACTTCAGTTGCTACTAGAAATACACAGCATGCATTCAAAACCTTAAGGCACATTTATTTACAAACGAAGGTGGTAAAAGTACTCAGATCTCGTACTTGAGTAAAAGTAGAAGTACTCAGATCTTGTACTTGAGTAAAAGTACTCGGATCTTGTACTTGAGTAAAAGTACTCGGATCTTGTACTTGAGTAAAAGTACTCGGATCTTGTACTTGAGTAAAAGTACTCGGATCTTGTACTTGAGTAAAAGTACTCGGATCTTGTACTTGAGTAAAAGTACACGGATCTTGTACTTGAGTAAAAGTACTCGGATCTTGTACTTGAGTAAAAGTACTCGGATCTTGTACTTGAGTTAAAGTAGAAGTACTCAGATCTTGTACTTGAGTAACAGTAAAAGTACTCAGATCTTGTACTTGAGTAACAGTAAAAGTACTCGGATCTTGTACTTGAGTAAAAGTACTCGGATCTTGTACTTGAGTAAAAGTACTCGGATCTTGTACTTTAGTAAAAGTACTCGGATCTTGTACTTTAGTAAAAGTACTCGGATCTTGTACTTCAGTAAAAGTACTCGGATCTTGTACTTTAGTAATAGTATTAACACTTGCTTGTGAACTAAGAGAACATATAAAGAAAGAATGTAACGGCACTAAATCCATTATGCAGTATGACAGAGTAAAGCGCTCCTCACCCTTTGCTCGTGACGAAGGTCAGATAGTTCGTCTCGAAGGTTCGTCGGTGGAACGAGACGCACGTGTGCTCGGACACCATGGCCATCGCAGAGAGGATGACCCGCGCGCGACTTTCTGCAGAAACACAACAGTGAAATTAAATACTATAAATATTCTGGAAGTAGAAATGACCCGCTGCTCCGAGCCCACCTGACTCCGGGCTGATGGTGAACGGGATCTCCGTGCTCGGCCACACGCTCTCCACCGCGTTCCTGTCGCTCTGAGGGTCAAAGGGCACACACACTTCATCAGGTGGAACTAAGACCACACACACACATCTAAATGCGAGCTTCTGTCTTGTGAGCATATCATCGAGACACGTCATTTTGAGTCCATTTGATCTACTTTTAGTACTTGTAGTTCTCTTGAGGTCGTTCTGCGTCTCATTTTAGTCACTTTTATATAATTTTTTTAAATAATCTTTATAGTGGTTTTGCTGCCTTTCATGTCTGTTGATGCATGTCGGCATCATTTCACTTTTTGTTGATATAAAAACACCAATTGTTTAAAATATAGACAAAAGTCAAGGAGTTGCATTATGGGTAATGTAGTTTCGAAAGGTGTTTGGAGCTGAAAGTCATCACATGTCATTCTGCTGCTTTCATTTTGACTATTTCTTTTAAAATATGTCACGAACACATCCTTCAGCTGTGAGCAATAACACCTAAGAGTTACAAGTTAACACTTCAGCAATAGTGAGTTGAATGTAAGTGTTTCTCTCACCAGCAGCATGATGTCTCCCTCCGTTACGGCATAGTCCTCCGTCATCAGCTCTGTGGACATTGAGACGAATCAAATCAAAAACAGACTTCCCTCGTTTGTTAAAGCTGTGAATATGAAATGCAAGGCAAGTTTATTTATAAAGCACCTTTCAACACAAGGGGCTTTACAAAAATGAAAGACATTCAGACAAAGGCATTTAAAAGAAAAGATAATACAATAAAAAAAAATACATGAATAAAAGTTACAGTGCAGTTTAAGATGTGAATAGTTCACACAGAAGTTCCACTTTACTGATGCCTTTCTTTAACGGCCTGTCCACACGACAGCGTCGACAACTCCAATCTGCCCATTCACTTTCAATGGGGTGACGTCACGTTGCCTCGCTTTTTCGCCGAACTGAATTGTGGGTAGCAGAGCGGTCCGTCTCCGCCGTCTCCGGCGTCAGAAGTTGAACAATGTTCAACTTCTGACGCCGGAGACGCCGGAGTAGCCAGCGCCAGCCAATCAAATCCCGTTTCTGAAAATCTGACAGCTGAAGCCGTAGCCAATCAAACCGCGTCTAAGCTGGGAGAGATATCCCGCCGTTCATTTCTATATTTCAAAAAAAGTTGGAGGAGAAACTAACTATCGCCGTAGCTATCACCCGGTTTTGTATGACCAGCCCCTCTTCACCTACCGGGACACAAACCGGAGGAACCAGCATGGAGGGAGGTGGCAGAGACAGTGGGGGAAACTGGTAGGTTTTCGCCTGTTTGGGGAGTTTATATATATATATATATATATATATAGCTCCCATAAAATCCCCGGGGGTTTTTGCTTTGTATGTCGGGGGCGGGAGATTCCTGTGATTGGTTGTTGGTCGTGTTGCTTGAATAAAATCCCCAAGCTCCAGACCCGCCCAGCTCCAAGCTTTTTTTGAAGCTGTAGTGTGGACGCTCCGTAATTCTCCGAGCTGTGCACGCGTGTACAGCACATCCGTCCCGAGCAGCCCACACAGAGACAAGCAGCCAGTCCCCAGACACTGATCCCCTGGGTTACCAGCCACACGTGTTCATTAACCAAAAACAGAACACAACCGCTCAGTTTCAATTAACCGCAGCGTCAAAAAGAAAAGTCTTCTCGCTGGATTTAAAACAGTCCGAGTTGCAGCGGACCTGCAGCTTTCCAGATACAACACTGACCTTCTAAAGTCTCGGGGTTAGACTTCATGTAATTCAGCACTCTGGTTATCCAGTCCTCCGTAGTCGCTGTAAAACACATTTAAAAGCTTTCAAATTAAAAAGCACACATCAGGAAAAGTCTGACGACGCAGCTAGACTGAATGTGAACACACACGTACCATCGCTATCCTCACGCAGAGGACCGGAGGCGACTAAAACAACAAGTGATAAAGTAGTCAATGCATGTTCTGCTTTAAAGTACATTTCAATATTTCTATTTCCTACCATCTTTAGCGGCTTGGGCCAAAAGCAGCGCGGCGAGGATGAGATGCAGCATGTTGTCAGAGGTCACACACACTCTCACACACATATATACTAACTCTGCCTCGTTAGCGCGTTAATTGAAATCAGCTGAGATCTCGTGTGGTGCAGTGGGTTGTGCGTTGGTGTTCGGATCAGGGGGTCACAGGCAGGGCCGGCCCTCGGCATCGGCAGTATAGGCGAATGCTAAGGGCGCATCAACCCATAGGGGGGGCCAGAAAAAAGAAAAAAAAAATTAGAAAAAAAAAAATAATTTTTTTAAATTTCATAACAACACAATTTCCCGATTTTGGATCAACAAAGTACATCTTATTATCTTATACTAACAGAACTACGCCTATATTGCGTACAGCACCCATAAACTATGGCACACACCCCCCCCCAAATCAAGTTGAACTGCCCCAGTAAAAACCAGAGGTTTATGTGAAATTGTTCTTTTTTTGAAATAATGGTTTTAGTGTGCAATTATAGGTTTTAATTTTGTATTTGTATTCATTTAAAATAAATCAAACTCCCAAAAAACGTACACAGCTTCTGTGTGCTTTTATTAACATTGGAATTTACTGTGTAAGTGGCCGCGAGGGGGAGAGCTTTAGAGAGCTCTCTCCTGAAAGACTGAGAGGCTCTGATAACCTCAGCTCAGTGAGGCAAAGACACACCTTTATATGATCATTATAGCTATAAAGAAAGAAGAGAACAGGTGAAAAACAGGTATAAAATACTGACAGTACAAAAAAGTTGTTATTAATAAACAAGAATACAGTTTGAAAGGTGAGTGATTTGTAAAATATCCATAAAGAACAAGAAAATCTGCTTTCAGTTCTGTTTCATCTGGTGCTGAGAGATGTCTCCATAGATCTCCTAATGTTGCTCTCAAAGTGCACCAGATTGATGCTTTTAACTTCAATATATTAAAAAAAAGTCTTCCCGGGGGAGCATGCCCCCGGACCCCCCTAGAGGAGGTGAGGTCCCCCCTCCACTTAAATCATGTTCAAATGGATAGGAAACTAAATACAGTTGCACACATCTTGTGTCAATATCTTTCTGTGTTGGTGGTCATGCCACAACCGTGCACGTGCGAATCATAGTGAGTGTCTGCATTTGGGGGGGGGGGGCGCCAGCTAAAATCTTGCCTAGGGCGGCAAATTGGTCAGGGCCGGCCCTGGCATGTCACGTGATCTCATGTGGATCTGGACCTCCTGCTATCAGAGTTCGTCCTCCTCGGTATTTATTCAGATGTATTCAAGTTGATAGATTAAGAAATTAAAATACCCAACAATACATACAATTAGCAGATATGTCATTAAAGGGTTGCTTGTATAAAAAAAATGATACTTTGAGTAGATAATATGTTTGGTTATTGTTGAAATTCAAATACTTGCGAAGTATTGATTTAGCAATCACTGTAAATGATATATTAAGTATGCTAACAGTGAGTGTCGTATTCTGTACACACTTTATAATTAATGATGTTGGGCTTTATGAATACACTTTGACTGATTGATTGAATGGAACTTAAAAGTCTTTTGATAGACTGACATTTCTTTACAAAAACATTTCAGAAGTAGAGTGTGTGTGTGTGTGTGTTCGGATCAGACGTAGTGTGTGTGTGTATTCTGATCAGAACGTCACCACTTTGGTATAATTATGATATATTATATTTTCACCATTTTGTCAGCTGCCTCCGGTCCAGCAGGTGGCGCGGTGCGGCGTTTCGGTCGTTTGCGATACCTCAATTATCAACGTGCAGAGGCAATAATGTAAAATACATTATATATATATATATATTTGTATATAGTCTTAAAGTTACAACCGGCCCTTTGAGTGCAGCCCTATGCTGATGTGGCCGGCGATTAAATTGAGTTTGACACCCCTGATCTAAAGTTTAGCTGCAGTCAGAAACATCTGGATGATAAGCAGTGGCGGCTGGTGGAGAATATCTTTGGTGGGGCTGTTGATAGAGTGAGTAAACATTTTTTTTTGGGAGAAATGACCCCTTAAATTAGGACTTCTGGGGATGTAATGGCGCGTTTCCAGTGCAGCGCGGAGCTCGCTTTAATGCTGCGTTCAGACCGGACGCGATGTGAATATTCGCTTCGCTCTCAACGCATCGCTCTCGTCGCTCGAGTTTCACCGCAGCTGCCAGCTGTGTTTACTCGCATCATTCAAACAAGACGCGCTGGCTCGGGAGCTACAACAACATGAACATATTTGACCGTGATTAAATTGTAATACACGTTTCTAAATGATGCCGACGTAACAACACACTGA
Organism: Chaenocephalus aceratus; assembly: GCA_023974075.1. Classification (NCBI taxonomy): domain Eukaryota; kingdom Metazoa; phylum Chordata; class Actinopteri; order Perciformes; family Channichthyidae; genus Chaenocephalus; species Chaenocephalus aceratus. The sequence goes on along the minus strand of JAMFTG010001446.1, from coordinate 42,377 downwards.
TACCGGTTAGTAAAAACCATGAATTAATGCTTTGACAAGTCTGCAGACAGACACCTTTTAAAATGCTTGTTCCCTGAATGGAGCTTGGCTAAGCTAACGTTATATATGCTCCGACCGTCCACACTCACAACAACGGCCTACAGACATAAATAAACCAGCGACTGTATTCTCCATGACACAGACAGTCTGTGGTTTGTAATTGTTTAACTTTTGTCTAGTTTCTGAACAGATCGTATCTGTCCCCGGCTGTTTGAAGAGCAAGCATGTGAAACAAAAGATAGCATTTACCTGTTTGCATCCAGCTAGCCATGTGAGAAGTCTTGTCTTTTTCACGAGCTTGCTGTGATATATACAAATCGGGTTGGTCCGGTCCAAGGTCTTTAAGTATCAATTTATCTCCCAAACTTCTCCTTTCAAAAGGATTGGAGAGTAGCTCTTGGGCGGACCGAGGCTCCGGCGACTCCACCTGCACACCATTCTCATCCAAATACTGCGTCACCTTGGTTACTCACGAGTCTAAAGAACAACTCCTCACATCAACGCACGTAAGCAACATGGGCGCCAACGTGAGCGCCCACGTGACCAAAATATTTGACGGCGCTGATTGGCTGAAATTATGTTTCGGCGGCACAGTTAACTATTGAGACTTTTGCAACGTGCTGGTTGCTGCTGTTTCGCTCGGGGGCTCCGCCCCGTAATGATAAACTAATGCCACGGGCAAGGCCAGGCAGGAAACAGGTGACTTATCAGTAACTTTAGACATCGTAACACCATTTTAAACGAGATTGTATTGTAGGTTATACATTTTACTGATACTAATTGTATGATATTTACCTTGTTCATTAAAAAATATATTTTTTTTATTTAATATATTTTTTTATTTTTTTTATTTTGCATCTGGCAAGAGGTGGGGCGGCGCCCCTAGCGCCCCTATGGGCCGGCCGCCACTGATGATAAGGTATAATTACAAATAGAAATCGTAGTGAAAAGTATTTTATAAATGTATAAAATTAAAGGTTTTATAATTAACATGAATGTTTCAACGAAGCAGCCATTTCTAGAAGATTGCTTTGCAATATTTTGACTACTCTGGAAATGTAGGTTCTCAGTTAATGACAGGAATTGTTTTAATTTAGTGATTAACATTACATTTAAAAAGGAGTGTCGGCATTGAGAAGCCAATCTTTTTGACAATGAGGTACGTAAACATACATGTGATCAGTTTGAAAGCAGTAGAAAGACAGATATGGAGAGTATCTTTCGTTTTTATTCAAATATGTTGTGGCTCCCCGGTGCTGTGGCGCCCTCCAGTGGCTGCTGACGCTTAATATCTTCCAGTCTTTTTGGGAGGATCTGGTAAAGAGGGAGAAAGTGAAGCATGATGGGGTTTGTAGTCATAAAGTGGCGCAGGAATGTGGTATTTCTGTGTTTGTCCCTGAAGGCAGCATCTCCCTGGTCCAATGGGATTCCTCCATGGAATTTTTTTATCATGTCAGACAAACGTTTATGATACTTACGTTAAGTTCAGCAGGATAACCATATTAACACCACTTTATGATTTCTGAAGTAAAAAACATGACTTCACGTCTCCACCGCTAAGCTAAAGGTGACTAATGTTGGGCTATAAAGGAACTACAGCACGGTCACATGACTTCACGTCACCACCGCTAAGCTAAAGGAGGCTAATGTTGGGCTATAAAGGAACTACAGCACGGTCACATGACTTCACGTCACCACCGCTAAGCTAAAGGAGGCTAATGTTGGGCTATAAAGGAACTACAGCACGGTCACATGACTTCACGTCACCACCGCTAAGCTAAAGGCGGCTAATGTTGGGCTATAAAGGAACTACAGCACGGTCACATGACTTCACGTCACCGCCGCTAAGCTAAAGGAGGCTAATGTTGGGCTATAAAGGAACTACAGCACGGTCACATGACTTCACGTCACCACCGCTAAGCTAAAGGAGGCTAATGTTGGGCTATAAAGGAACTGCAGCACGGTCACATGACTTCACCACCGCTAAGCTAAAGGAGGCTAATGTTGGGCTATAAAGGAACTGCAGCACGGTCACATGACTTCACCGCCGCTAAGCTAAAGGTGGCTAATGTTGGGCAATAAAGGAAGTACAGCACGGTCACATGACTTCACGTCTCCACCGCTAAGCTAAAGGAGGCTAATGTTGGGCTATAAAGGAACTACAGCACGGTCACATGACTTCACGTCTCCACCGCTAAGCTAAAGGAGGCTAATGTTGGGCTATAAAGGAACTACAGCACGGTCACATGACTTCACGTCACCACCGCTAAGCTAAAGGAGGCTAATGTTGGGCTATAAAGGAACTACAGCACGGTCACATGACTTCACGTCACCACCGCTAAGCTAAAGGCGGCTAATGTTGGGCTATAAAGGAACTACAGCACGGTCACATGACTTCACCGCCGCTAAGCTAAAGGAGGCTAATGTTGGGCTATAAAGGAACTACAGCACGGTCACATGACTTCACGTCACCACCGCTAAGCTAAAGGAGGCTAATGTTGGGCTATAAAGGAACTGCAGCACGGTCACATGACTTCACCACCGCTAAGCTAAAGGAGGCTAATGTTGGGCTATAAAGGAACTGCAGCACGGTCACATGACTTCACCGCCGCTAAGCTAAAGGTGGCTAATGTTGGGCAATAAAGGAAGTACAGCACGGTCACATGACTTCACGTCTCCACCGCTAAGCTAAAGGAGGCTAACGTTGGGCTATAAAGGAACTACAGCACGGTCACATGACTTCACGTCACCACCGCTAAGCTAATGGTGGCTAATGTTGGGCTATAAAGGAACTACAGCACGGTCACATGACTTCACGTCACCACCGCTAAGCTAATGGTGGCTAATGTTGGGCTATAAAGGAACTACAGCACGGTCACATGACTTCACGTCACCACCGCTAAGCTAAAGGTGGCTAATGTTGGGCTATAAAGGAACTACAGCACGGTCACATGACTTCACGTCACCACCGCTAAGCTAAAGGTGGCTAATGTTGGGCTATAAAGGAACTACAGCACGGTCACATGACCTTTTTCTGTGAATCTTACAGTAGAAAGGTTGCTGCCCCGAGTGAGGCTACTTAGATTAGTCGTAAAACTGCAAATTATTTCTCTTAAGTTTATAACCATTGACTTGCAGAACAGGGGACAGGAAGTGCTAAAATGCTGAGTCATCAGGGTTGTAGGACTCATTCCTGCACCACTCTATATACACTTTTTTTAACGAGTACCGCAGCTGTAGAGGAGTCGGACTCTCTGCACGTCGCTGTCCGTCATCTTCGTTCTCTGACCCATGTTCATCACTTCCTCTTTGGAGACGATGGTGGGCAGGCCGTTATCTGAGAAAAACTCACTGTACACACAGGAAGTACTCGTTACTACAGTAAAAGTACAAGACACTACACTGGAAGTACTCGTTACCGCAGTAAAAGTACAGTATACTACACAGGAAGTACTCGTTACTGTAGTAAAAGTACCTACACTGTGTAGGTACTTTTACTGCAGTAATGAGTACTTCCTGTGTGTGTAGTGTAGGCTACACTGTACACACTGGAAGTACTCGTTACTACAGTAAAAGTACCTACAGTAGACTGTACACACAGGAAGTACTCGTTACTACAGTAAAAGTACCTACACAGGAAGTACTCGTTACTACAGTAAAAGTACCTATACTGTAACGGTACAGAAACTACGACTCGCTTCCCACTGAGAATGGACTTCTGTAAACTGTATTTAAAATCAGAAAAATGCATCTAAATAATTGTTTTATTAATAATAACTTCGTCACTGGAAAGATTACAAATCAAAATGTTACTTATTTATTTGGTCTAATACACACTTTTTAAATATGTTTGTAATTGCCTGTTGTTGTATGTTATGAATATAAAGTAGGATATTGATCTGAGCATCTGAAGGTTACCCTCCGTAGTGCATGATGGACGCGGCGTTGTACTCCAGGCCGAACGTTTCTCCGCTTGCCTTTTGGAAGTTTCTCTCCTTCCCTGAAACACAATAACGCCACTCAAAGAAATAAGACATGTTTATACGTCATGATTATGCAAATTAAGGTAAATAATTACACACATTTCAGAGTTATAGTGAAAAGAAAGAGGTAATTTAAATGTATTTCTTTTTTAAAAAAGGAAAAAATAATTAAGTTAAATGAATTACAAATAATTAAAGTGGGTTGGATCAATATAAATAAAATATACGTAAAAAAAAAGTTATAGCGAGTTAAATATCCGAGTAAATATTACATATTGTAAATAAAACAATGTAAAAATAAGCTAAGGTATGGAGAGGTAAATCTCCTGCCGAGTAATGGCATCAATAAATAATTTACGGTGAAGTAAAGAAAATAATTTAATAAAAATAAATTTTAAAACAATATTTGAGAATTGTTTTTTTAAACTGACTTTATTAAAAAAAAAGAAAATGAAACCAGACTCTACAAATCAGAGCCGAGTATTTGTACATGTGGTAAATACATTTTCTTTTTATAAATGGTATTGGTGGATTTAAAAACACAAATGTAAAACTGGTTTAAAACAAAACCGTAACAAGTGCAGAGTATTTGTATATTTGTACACAGGGTTACCTTCCATGATGTTTCGATGCAGCACGGTGATGTACTGGTCGCGGTCGCTCCTCGTGTGTTCGTGATAGAAACCCAGAGCGTGCAGGATCTCGTGCACGATGTTTCCCATGGTGCACTGCGGCCCCACGAACACCGCCTGCTCTCCGCCGATACAGCCCACGAACGAAGCACAACTACAAGAAGTATTCAATTACTGCAGTACAAGTACTTCAGTTGCTACTAGAAATACACAGCATGCATTCAAAACCTTAAGGCACATTTATTTACAAACGAAGGTGGTAAAAGTACTCAGATCGAGTACTTGCGTAAAAGTAGAAGGACTCAGATCTCGTACTTGAGTAAAAGTAGAAGTACTCAGATCTCGTACTTGAGTAAAAGTAGAAGTACTCAGATCTCGTACTTGAGTAAAAGTAGAAGTACTCAGATCTTGTTCTTGAGTAAAAGTACTCGGATCTTGTACTTGAGTAAAAGTACTCGGATCTTGTACTTGAGTAAAAGTACTCGGATCTTGTACTTGAGTAAAAATAAAAGTACTCGGATCTTGTACTTGAGTAAAAGTACTCGGATCTTGTACTTGAGTAAAAGTACTCGGATCTTGTACTTGAGTAAAAGTAGAAGTACTCAGATCTCGTTCTTGTACTTGAGTAAAAGTACTCGGATCTTGTACTTGAGTAAAAGTACTCGGATCTTGTACTTGAGTAAAAGTACTCGGATCTTGTACTTGAGTAAAAGTACTCGGATCTTGTACTTGAGTAAAAGTACTCGGATCTTGTACTTTAGTAAAAGTACTCGGATCTTGTACTTTAGTAAAAGTACTCGGATCTTGTACTTTAGTAAAAGTACTCGGATCTTGTACTTTAGTAAAAGTACTCGGATCTTGTACTTTAGTAAAAGTACTCGGATCTTGTACTTCAGTAATAGTATTAACACTTGCTTGTGAACTAAGAGAACATATAAAGAAAGAATGTAACGGCACTAAATCCATTATGCAGTATGACAGAGTAAAGCGCTCCTCACCCTTTGCTCGTGACGAAGGTCAGGTAGTTCGTCTCGAAGGTTCGTCGGTGGAACGACACGCACGTGTGCTCGGACACCATGGCCATCGCAGAGAGGATGACCCGCGCGCGACTTTCTGCAGACACACAACAGTGAAATTAAATACTATAAATATTGTGAAAGTAGAACTGAACCACCGCTCCGAGCCCACCTGACTCCGGGCTGATGGTGAACGGGATCTCCGTGCTCGGCCACACGCTCTCCACCGCGTTCCTGTCGCTCTGAGGGTCAAAGGGCACACACTTCATCAGGTGGAACTAAGACACACACACACACACACATCTAAATGCGAGCTTCTGTCTTGTGAGCATATCATCGAGACACGTCATTTTGAGTCCATTTGATCTACTTGTAGTCAGGGCCGGATTAGTACCTGCAGGGGCCCCTGGGCACTGAGCGCTCATGGGCCCCCCCCCCCCCCCCAACCCAACAAGTAACACCACACCTACCAACATTTAGAATTTTCAGTCAATCTGGCATGTCAAATCGCACACCTATTTGTCAAAAGCAGGGACGCAGCCACATAGTTCAACCAAAGTAGGTCTAGCCTTTTGCCCTTTTAGTCAAACATCACAAGACAAAATACAATGGATAAGATTCCAAGACAGTGTATGGCTAGTAATACATTTGAGCGCATACATAGTGAGACCTACAGTACAGAGACGGTTTAGAAAATATATTAAATTTGACTCTATAGAAAAGCTGTGTTATTTATAGCGAAGAGTGAGTGTCATTTAAAAACAATGTATGATGAGTGAGGCTGTGCCCGAAAAAAATAAAATAAATAATATATATTTTTTTTTTAATCTTGTCACTTAGGGCCTTCTTTGCTCAAGGGCCCCTGGGCACTTGCCCAGGTTGCCCATATGGTTAATCCGGCCCTGCTTGTAGTACATTATAGTTCTCTTGTCGTGGTTTCGTGTCTCCTCTTTGCGAGTCTCTTTCAAGCCGATGGTTCTTTGAGGTCGTTCTGCGTCTCATTTTAGTCACTTTTATGTAATTTTTTTAATAATCTTTATAGTGGTTTTGCTGCCTTTCATATCTGTTGGTGCATGTCGGCATAATTTCACTTTTTGTTGATATAAAAACACCAATTGTTTAAAATATAGACAAAAGTCAAGGAGTTGCATGATGGGTAATGTAGTTTCAAAAGATGTTAGTAGCTCAAAGTCATCACATGTCGTACTGCTGCTTTCATTTTGACTATTTCTTTTAAAATATGTCACGAACACATCCTTCAGCTGTGAGCAATAACACCTAAGAGTTACAAGTTAACACTTCAGCAATAGTGAGTTGAATGTAAGTGTTTCTCTCACCAGCAGCATGATGTCTCCCTCCGTTACGGCATAGTCCTCCGTCATCAGCTCTGTGGACATTGAGACGAATCAAATCAAAAACAGACTTCCCTCGTTTGTTAAAGCTGTGAATATTAAATGCAAGGCAAGTTTATTTATAAAGCACCTTTCAACACAAGGGGCTTTACAAAAATGAAAGACATTCAGACAAAGGCATTTAAAAGAAAAGATAATACAATAAAAAAAAAATACATGAATAAAAGTTACAGTGCAGTTTAAGATGTGAATAGTTCACACAGAAGTTCCACTTTACTGATGCCTTTCTTTAACGGCCCGTCCACACGACAGCGTTGACAACTCCAATCTGCCCATTCACTTTCAATGGGGTGACGTCACGTTGCCGTCGCTTTTTCGCCGAACTGAATTGTGGGTAGCAGAGCGGTCCGTCTCCGCCGTCTCCGGCGTCAGAAGTTGAACAATGTTCAACTTCTGACGCCGGAGACGCCGGAGTAGCCAGCGCCAGCCAATCAAATCCCGTTTCTGAAAATCTGACAGCTGAAGCCGTAGCCAATCAAACCGCTTCTAAACTGGGAGAGATATCCCGCCGTTCATTTCTATATTTCAAAAAAAGTCGGAGGAGAAACTAACTATCGCCGGAGCGATTACCCGGTTTTGTATGACCAGACCCTCTTCACCTACCGGGACACAAACCGGAGGAACCAGCATGGAGGGAGGTGGCAGAGACAGTGGGGGAAACTGGTAGGTTTTCGCCTGTTTGTTTATATATATATATATATATATATATATATATAGCTCCCATAAAATCCCCGGGGGTTTTTGCTTTGTATGTCGGGGGCGGGAGATTCCTGTGATTGGTTGTTGGTCGTGTTGCTTGAATAAAATCCCCAAGCTCCAGACCCGCCCAGCGATTCTCCGAGCTGTGCACGCGTGTACGGCACATCCGTCCCGAGCAGCCCACACAGAGACAAGCAGCCAGTCCCCAGACCCTGATCCCCTGGGTTACCAGCCACACGTGTTCATTAACCAAAAACGGAACACAACCGCTCAGTTTCAATTAAAAGCAGCGGCAAAAAGAAAAGTCTTCTCGCTGGATTTAAAACAGTCCGAGTTGCAGCGGACCTGCAGCTTTCCAGATACAACACTGACCTTCTAAAGTCTCGGGGTTAGACTTCATGTAATTCAGCACTCTGGTTATCCAGTCCTCCGTAGTCGCTGTAAAACACATTTAAAAGCTTTCAAATTAAAAAGCACACATCAGGAAAATTCTGACGACGCAGCTAGACTGAATGTGAACACACACGTACCATCGCTATCCTCACGCAGAGGACCGGAGGCGACTAAAACAACAAGTGATAAAGTAGTCAATGCATGTTCTGCTTTAAAGTACATTTCAATATTTCTATTTCCTACCATCTTTAGCGGCTTGGGCCAAAAGCAGCGCGGCGAGGATGAGATGCAGCATGTTGTCAGAGGTCACACACACTCTCACACACATATATACTAACTCTGCCTCGTTAGCGCGTTAATTGAAATCAGCTGAGATGATCTCGTGTGGTGCAGTGGGTTGTGCGTTGGTGTTCGGATCAGGGGGTCACAGGCAGGGCCGGCCCTCGGCATCGGCAGTATCGGCGAATGCTAAGGGCGCATCAACCCATAGGGGGCGCCAGAAAAAAGAAAAGAAAAAAAAAGTTAGAAACAAATAATAATAATTTTTTTAAATTTCATAACACAATTTCCCGATTTTGGATCAACAAAGTACATCTTATTATCTTATACTAACAGAACTACGCCTATATTGCGTACAGCACCCATAAACTCTGGCACCCCCCCCCCCCAAAATCAAGTTGAACTGCCCCAGCCCCAGTAAAAACCAGAGGTTTATGTGAAATTGTTCTTTTTTTGAAATAATGGTTTTAGTGTGCAATTATAGGTTTTAATTTTGTATTTGTATTCATTTAAAATAAATCAAACTCCCAAAAAACGTACACAGCTTCTGTGTGCTTTTATTAACATTGGAATTGACTGTGTAAGCGGCCGCGGGGGGAGAGCTTTAGAGAGCTCTCTCCTGAAAGACTGAGCGGCTCTGATAACCTCAGCTCAGTGAGGCAAAGGCACACCTTTATGTGATCATTATAGTTATAAACAAATAAGAGAACAGGTGAAAAACAGGTATAAAATACTGACAGTACAAAAAAGTTGTTATTAATAAACAAGAATACAGTTTGAAAGGTGAGTGATTTGTAAAATATCCATAAAGAACAAGAAAATCTGCTTCCAGTTCTGTTTCATCTGGTGTTGAGAGATGTATCCATAGATCTCCTAATGTTGCTCTCAAAGTGCACCAGATTGATGCTTTTAACTTCAATATATTAAAAAAAAGTCTTCCCGGGGGAGCATGCCCCCGGACCCCCCTAGAGGAGGTGAGGTCCCCCCTCCACTTAAATCATGTTCAAATGGATAGGAAACTAAATACAGTTGCACACATCTTGTGTCAATATCTTTCTGTGTTGGTGGTCATGCCACAACCGTGCACGTGCGAATCATAGCGAGTGTCTGCATTTGGGGGGGGGGGGGGGGAGGGCGCCAGCTAAAATCTTGCCTAGGGCGGCAAATTGGTCAGGGCCGTCCCAGGCATGTCACGTGATCTCATGTGGATCTGGACCTCCTGCTATCAGAGTTCGTCCTCCTCGGTATTTATTCAGATGTATTCAAGTTGATAGATTAAGAAATTAAAATACCCAACAATACATACAATTAGCAGATATGTCATTAAAGGGTTGCTTGTATAAAAAAAATGATACTTTGAGTAGATAATATGTTTGGTTATTGTTGAAATTCAAATACTTGCGAAGTATTGATTTAGCAATCACTGTAAATGATATATTAAGTATGCCAACAGTGAGTGTCGTATTCTGTACACACTTTATAATTAATGATGTTGGGCTTTATGAATACACTTTGACTGATTGATTGAATGGAACTTTAAAGTCTTTTGATAGACTGACATTTCTTTACAAAAACATTTCAGAAGTAGAGTGTGTGTGTGTGTGTGTGTGTGTGTTCGGATCAGACGTAGTGTGTGTATTCTGATCAGAACGTCACCACTTTGGTATAATTATGATATATTATATTTTCACCATTTTGTCAGCTGCCTCCGGTCCAGCAGGTGGCGCGGTGCGGCGTTTCGGTCGTTTGCGATACCTCAATTATCAACGTGCAGAGGCAATAATGTAAAATACATTATATATATATATATATATATATATTTGTATATAGTCTTAAAGTTACAACCGGCCCTTTGAGTGCAGCCCTATGCTGATGTGGCCGGCGATTAAATTGAGTTTGACACCCCTGATCTAAAGTTTAGCTGCAGTCAGAAAAATCTGGATGATAAGCAGTGGCGGCTGGTGGAGAATATCTTTGGTGGGGCTGTTGATAGAGTGAGTAAACATTTTTTTTTGGGAGAAATGACCCCTTAAATTAGGACTTCTGGGGATGTAATGGCGCGTTTCCAGTGCAGCGCGGAGCTCGCTTTAATGCTGCGTTCAGACCGGACGCGATGTGAATATTCGCTTCGCTCTCGTCGCTCGAGTTTCACCGCAGCTGCCAGCTGTGTTTACTCGCATCATTCAAACAAGACGCGCTGGCTCGGGAGCTACAACAACATGAACATATTTGACCGTGATTAAATTGTAATACACGTTTCTAAATGATGCCGACGTAACAACACACTGATACCGGTTAGTAAAAACCATGAATTAATGCTTTGACAAGTCTGCAGACAAACACCTTTTAAAATGCTTGTTCCCTGAATGGAGCTTGGCTAAGCTAACGTTATATATGCTCTGACCGTCCACACTCACAACAACGGCCTACAGACATAAATAAACCAGCGACTGTATTCTCCATGACACAGGCAGTCTGTGATTTGGACTTGTTTAACTTTTGTCTAGTTTCTGAACAGATCGTATCTGTCCCCGGCTGTTTGAAGAGCAAGCATGTGAAACAAAAGATAGCATTTACCTGTTTGCATCCAGCTAGCCACGTGAGAAGCCTTGTCTTTTTCAAGAGCTTGCTGTGATATACAAATCGGGTTGGTCCGGTCCAAGGTCTTTAAGTATCAATTTATCTCCCAAACTTCTCCTTTCAAAAGGATTGGAGAGTAGCTCTTGGGCGGACCGAGGTTCCGGCGACTCCACCTGCACACCATTCTCATCCAAATACTGCGTCACCTTGGTCACTCACGAGTCTAAAGAACAACTCCTCACATCAACGCACGTAAGCAACATGGGCGCCAACGTGAGCGCCCACGTGACCAAAATATTTGACGGCGCTGATTGGCTGAAATTATGTTTCGGCGGCACAGTTAACTATTGAGACTTTTGCAACGTGCTGGTTGCTGCTGTTTGGCTCGGGGGCTCCGCCCGGTAATGATAAACTAATGCCATGGGCAAGGCCAGGCAGGAAACAGGTGACTTATCAGTAACTTTAGACATCGTAACACCATTTGAAACGAGATTGTATTGTAGATTATACATTTTACTGATACTAATTGTATGATATTTACCTTGTTCATTAAAAAATATATTTTTTTTATTTAATATATTTTTATTTTTTTTATTTTGTATCTGGCAAGAGGTGGGGCGGCGCCCCTAGCGCCCCTATGGGCCGGCCGCCACTGATGATAAGGTATAATTACAAATAGAAATCGTAGTGAAAAGTATTTTTAAAATGTATAAAATTAAAGGTTTTATAATTAACATGAATGTTTCAACGAAGCAGCCATTTCTAGAAGATTGATTTGCAATATTTTGACTACTCTGGAAATGTAGGTTCTCAGTTAATGACAGGAATTGTTTTAATTTAGTGATTAACATTACATTTAAAAAGGAGTGTCGGCATTGAGAAGCCAATCTTTTTGACAATGAGGTACGTAAACATACATGTGATCAGTTTGAAAGACAGATATGGAGTGTATCTTTCGTTTTTAGTCAAATATGTTGTGGCTCCCCGGTGCTGTGGCGCCCTCCAGTGGCTGCTGACGCTTAATATCTTCCAGTCTTTTTGGGAGGATCTGGTAAAGAGGGAGAAAGTGAAGCATCATGGGGTTTGTAGTCATAGAGTGGTGCAGGAATGTGGTATTTCTGTGTTTGTCCCTGAAGGCAGCATCTCCCTGGTCCAATGGGATTCCTCCATGGAATTTTTGTATCATGTCAGACAAACGTTTATGATACTTACACGTTACGTTCAGCAGGATAACCATATTAACACCCACTTTATGATTTCTGAAGTAAAAAACATGACTTCACGTCTCCACCGCTAAGCTAAAGGTGGCTAATGTTGGGCTATAAAGGAACTACAGCACGGTCACATGACTTCACGTCACTAACGCTAAGCTAAAGGCGGCTAATGTTGGGCTATAAAGGAACTACAGCACGGTCACATGACTTCACGTCACCGCCGCTAAGCTAATGGTGGCTAATGTTGGGCTATAGAGGAACTACAGCACGGTCACATGACTTCACGTCACCACCGCTAAGCTAAAGGTGGCTAATGTTGGGCTATAGAGGAACTACAGCATGGTCACATGACTTCACCACCGCTAAGCTAAAGGAGGCTAATGTTGGGCTATAGAGGAACTACAGCATGGTCACATGACCTTTTTCTGTGAATCTTACAGTAGAAAGGTTGCTGCCCCGAGTGAGGCTACTTAGATTAGTTGTAAAACTGCAAATTATTTTTCTTGAGTTTATAACCATTGACTTGCAGAACAGGGGACAGGAAGTGCTAAAATGCTGAGTCATCAGGGTTGTAGGACTCATTCCTGCACCACTCTACATCAACTTTTTTTTAAAGAGTACCGCAGCTGTAGAGGAGTCGGACTCTCTGCACGTCGCTGTCCGTCATCTTCGTTCTCTGACCCATGTTCATCACTTCCTCTTTGGAGACGATGGTGGGCAGGCCGTTATCTGAGAAAAACTCACTGTACACACAGGAAGTACTCGTTACTACAGGACAAGTACAACACACTACACTGGAAGTACTCGTTACTGCAGTAAAAGTACAGGATACTACACTGGAAGTACTCGTTACTGTAGTAAAAGTACCTACACAGTGTAGGTACTTTTACTGCAGTAATGAGTACTTCCTGTGTGTGTAGTGTAGGCTACACTGTACACACTGGAAGTACTTGTTACTACAGTAAAAGTACCTACAGTAGACTGTACACACTGGAAGTACTCGTTACTACAGTAAAAGTACCTATACTGTAACGGTACAGAAAATACAACTCTCTTCCCACTGAGAAGTGGACTTCTGTAAACTGTATTTAAAATCAGAAAAATGCATCTAAATAATTGTTTTATTAATAATAACTTCGTCACTGGAAAGATTACAAATCAAAATGTTACTTATTTATTTGGTCTAATACACACTTTTTAAATATGTTTGTAATTGCCTGTTGTTGTATGTTATGAATATAAAGTAGGATATTGATCTGAGCATCTGAAGGTTACCCTCCGTAGTGCATGATGGACGCGGCGTTGTACTCCAGGCCGAACGTTTCTCCGCTTGCCTTTTGGAAGTTTCTCTCCTTCCCTGAAACACAGTAACGCCACGTCATCACAGACATAAGACATGTTTATACGTCATGATTATGCAAATTAAATTATACACATTTCAGAGTTATAGTGAAAAGAAACAATAATTTAAATGTATTTATTTTTTAAAAAAAGGAAAAAATTATTAAGTTAAATAAATTACAAATAATTAAAGTGGGTTGGATCAATATAAATAAATACCCGAGTTATGGCGAGTCAAATAAATAAAATATACATTTAAAAAAAAAAAAAGTTATAGCGAGTTAAATGTAATTAACAAATGTTAAATAAATATCCGAGTAAATATTACATATTGTAAATAAAACGATGTAAAAATAAGCTAAGGTATGGCGAGGTAAATCTCCTGCCGAGTAATGGCATCAATAAATAATTTACGGTGAAGTAAAGAAAATAAATTTTAAAACAATATTTGAGAATTGTTTTTTTAAACTGACTTTATTAAAAAAAAGAAAATGTAACCAGACTCTACAAATCAGTGCCGAGTATTTGTACATGTGGTAAATACATTTTCTTTTTATAAATGGGTATTGGTGGATTAAAAAACACAAATGTTAAACTGGTTTAAAAAACAAAACTGTAACAAGTGCAGAGTATTTGTATATTTGTACACAGGGTTACCTTCCATGATGTTTCGATGCAGTACGGTGATGTACTGGTCGCGGTCGCTCCTCGTGTGTTCGTGATAGAAACCCAGAGCGTGCAGGATCTCGTGCACGATGTTTCCCATGGTGCACTGCGGCCCCACGAACACCGCCTGCTCTCCGCCGATACAGCCCACGAACGAAGCACAACTACAAGAAGTATTCAATTACTGCAGTACAAGTACTTCAGTTACTACTAGAAATACACAGCATGCATTCAAAACCTTAAGGCACATTTATTTACAAACGAAGGTGGTAAAAGTACTCAGATCGAGTACTTGCGTAAAAGTAGAAGGACTCAGATCTCGTACTTGAGTAAAAGTAGAAGTACTCAGATCTCGTACTTGAGTAAAAGTAGAAGTACTCAGATCTTGTTCTTGAGTAAAAGTACTCGGATCTTGTACTTGAGTAAAAGTACTCGGATCTTGTACTTGAGTAAAAGTACTCGGATCTTGTACTTGAGTAAAAGTAAAAGTACTCGGATCTTGTACTTGAGTAAAAGTACTCGGATCTTGTACTTGAGTAAAAGTACTCGGATCTTGTACTTGAGTAAAAGTACTCGGATCTTGTACTTGAGTAAAAGTAGAAGTACTCAGATCTTGTACTTGAGTAACAGTAAAAGTACTCAGATCTTGTACTTGAGTAACAGTAAAAGTACTCAGATCTCGTTCTTGTACTTGAGTAAAAGTACTCGGATCTTGTACTTTAGTAAAAGTACTCGGATCTTGTACTTTAGTAAAAGTACTCGGATCTTGTACTTTAGTAAAAGTACTCGGATCTTGTACTTCAGTAAAAGTATTAACACTTGCTTGTGAACTAAGAGAACATATAAAGAAAGAATGTAACGGCACTAAATCCATTATGCAGTATGACAGAGTAAAGCGCTCCTCACCCTTTGCTCGTGACGAAGGTCAGGTAGTTCGTCTCGAAGGTTCGTCGGTGGAACGACACGCACGTGTGCTCGGACACCATGGCCATCGCAGAGAGGATGACCCGCGCGCGACTTTCTGCAGACACACAACAGTGAAATTAAATACTATAAATATTGTGAAAGTAGAACTGAACCACCGCTCCGAGCCCACCTGACTCCGGGCTGATGGTGAACGGGATCTCCGTGCTCGGCCACACGCTCTCCACCGCGTTCCTGTCGCTCTGAGGGTCAAAGGGCACACACTTCATCAGGTGGAACTAAGACACACACACACACACACATCTAAATGCGAGCTTCTGTCTTGTGAGCATATCATCGAGACACGTCATTTTGAGTCCATTTGATCTACTTTTAGTCAGGGCCGGATTAGTACCTGCAGGGGCCCCTGGGCACTGAGCGCTCATGGGGCCCCCCCCCCCCAACCCAACAAGTAACACCACACCTACCAACATTTAGAATTTTCAGTCAATCTGGCATGTCAAATCGCACACCTATTTGTCAAAAGCAGGGACGCAGCCACATAGTTCAACCAAAGTAGGTCTAGCCTTTTGCCCTTTTAGTCAAACATCACAAGACAAAATACAATGGATAAGATTCCAAGACAGTGTATGGCTAGTAATACATTTGAGCGCATACATAGTGAGACCTACAGTACAGAGACGGTTTAGAAAATATATTAAATTTGACTCTATAGAAAAGCTGTGTTATTTATAGCGAAGAGTGAGTGTCATTTAAAAACAATGTATGATGAGTGAGGCTGTGCCCGAAAAAAATAAAATAATATATATTTTTTTTAATCTTGTCACTTAGGGCCCTCTTTGCTCAAGGGCCCCTGGGCACTTGCCCAGGTTGCCCATATGGTTAATCCGGCCCTGCTTGTAGTACATTATAGTTCTCTTGTCGTGGTTTCGTGTCTCCTCTTTGCGAGTCTCTTTCAAGCCGTTGGTTCTTTGAGGTCGTTCTGCGTCTCATTTTAGTCACTTTTATGTAATTTTTTTAATAATCTTTATAGTGGTTTTGCTGCCTTTCATATCTGTTGGTGCATGTCGGCATCATTTCACTTTTTGTTGATATAAAAACACCAATTGTTTAAAATATAGACAAAAGTCAAGGAGTTGCATTATGGGTAATGTAGTTTCGAAAGGTGTTTGGAGCTGAAAGTCATCACATGTCCTACTGCTGCTTTCATTTTGACTATTTCTTTTAAAATATGTCACGAACACATCCTTCAGCTGTGAGCAATAACACCTAAGAGTTACAAGTTAACACTTCAGCAATAGTGAGTTGAATGTAAGTGTTTCTCTCACCAGCAGCATGATGTCTCCCTCCGTTACGGCATAGTCCTCCGTCATCAGCTCTGTGGACATTGAGACGAATCAAATCAAAAACAGACTTCCCTCGTGTGTTAAAGCTGTGAATATTAAATGCAAGGCAAGTTTATTTATCCAGCACCTTTCAACACAAGGGGCTTTAGAAAAATGAAAGACATTCAGACAAAAGGCATTTCAAAGAAAAGATAATAAAAAAATACATGAATAAAAGTTACAGTGCAGTTTCAGATATGAATAGTTCACACAGAAGTTCCACTTTACTGATGCCTTTCTTTAACGGCCCGTCCACACGACAGCGTTGACAACTCGAATCTGCCCATTCACTTTCAATGGGGTGACGTCACGTAGCCTCGCTTTTTCGCCGAACTGAATTGTGGGTAGCAGAGCGGTCCGTCTCCGCCATAGATATATATAAACACTAGATGGCTCATGGGAGATTTTCCAGCGTAGCTGACCGGCCGCCATCTTGCTACAGTCAACAGTTACTCTGATTCGCGTTATGGTAGCTGTTGTCAGGTGAGTGATCTGCACAAAAATACTCTTTACTCACTGAAATCTTGACTGATTTACAAACGGTTTGGTTTATTATAAACATTAGCATGGCTATGATACAGGATGCTTGGACATGTTGAACTTGCAGCTTTTCTTTGTGTATGTGGTTGTATGTATTAGCTGGCTAATAACAAGAGGCTGTGAGTGAGACCTAGTATTACAAAGTTCACCCAGCAACGTTACACCAGTGGGAGAGGCAGAACTGCTCTTTCTTTTCAACACAACTTAAGGTACACATGATTTCTTCCAAGTGGTTTGGCTTGTTAAAAACATCTTGCATTATGATACAGGAATTTGCTGGCTTTGTGTTTACAGAAGTATCTGACTATGCCGGACTTTTGTGCAGGCTACGGATGCTCTAATCACCGCTGTCTGGAAACAAGAACCCGTGGGATCACCTTTCACCTGTAAGATATGACAATATTATGACTAAAATTAGGATAATCGTTAATTACTTAGTGGATGTATGTACATTACAAGTCCTGCTACACAGGATCAGTGGGGCTATGTGAGATAATAGTATTGCAAGATTGTTGTTGACCCAGCCTCTTTAGAATATGTTGTTACCATTTCTTTACACAATTATTTAATGTTTCTATTGGACACCTTTTTTATTACTCTTAGTGTGGTTGTCTTATTCTTAAAGTAGGCTATACATACCAAAAATATGATAATTTCGGTGTGTATTTTTGTCCTACCCTTAATGTTAAAGGAAAGAAGGGAGGAACATGTTGACAATAATTTATATATCTGGCTACCTTTCTCATGTTTTTAAGGTTTCCCAAAACCAAAGAGAGGAGGAGGCAGTGGGAACTCGCCCTAAGAAGGGACGGTTTTGTTTCCTGTGACAGGACACTGCTCTGCAGTGAGCACTTCAGGAGTGAGGAATTTGACCGGACAGGAGACGCAGCACTATGTTCCCCACATATGTTTATGTTTGCTCAGTCTAATAAACCCATAACATGGTTGTGAAAGAATACCAAAGCTGAGGCTGGACGGTGATTGATTGTTGGTGTGCCATGTGTTCTTCTTAATAATACATTTATTTTGGGGGGCCGCCTTTCATAACACCCAAGGACACATAGGATAGTTTATGTTTAAATTGTTCCCTATATTGCATAGGGGCAATATAGGGAACAATTTAAACAGTGGATTTTGTGATATATCAGCCGGGGTGAGACAAGACAAACCACAAATGGACTACAGAAGGACACAAAAGGACACATGGTACAGTTTATATTATTCTTGGTCTTTTTTCAATAACATATTTCAAAGGTTCTGGATTTGTTTACAAATCTAGAAACTAAATACAAAACTAGGATGATATGAAGATCTCATGTCAAAAATAATTGTGATAAATGAGACAGAACTGGCCTGTCTGTGAGCACATTTTATGTTGGTTTGGTTCTTCTGATAAAGGTGTGAATATCTAAATAATATACCAACATATGCTATTGTCATTAGTTGTGTCCCTGTTCTTAAAGCTAAGGCATTGCTAAATTAACAACTCTTGGCTTACAGAGTGGTAACATGAGACCGATTTTTATATATAAAATATAAATGTATTTTAATTTTATAATTTATTTGAAATATTAACAATATAATAAATGGAAATATATACACCGGCAAATATTTAATATAAATACCTTGTGTGTGTGTGTGTATAGCTATTGCTTTATCTGATTAATGTTATTTTCATATGAAAGTCCATGATTATAAGTATGCAGTATCATAACTACATCTTTGATGTTTATAAAAAACCAAACCGTTTGAAAATTGGTTGAAAATTGAGCAAGCTATGGTTATTTAAATAGTAAACCATAATGTTATGAATGAGAGAACTGCCTGTAGCGAGATGGCGGCCAAGTGGCAACGTCGGTCTCAATTGGCCAGCAGCGCGGGTGAGTCATCTAGTGTTTATATATATCTATGGTCTCCGCCGTCAGAAGTTGAACATTCCGGAGACGCCGGAGTAGCCAGCGCCAGCCAATCAAATCCCGTTTCTGAAAATCTGACAGCTGAAGCCGTAGCCAATCAAACCGCGTCTAAGCTGGGAGAGATATCCCGCCGTTCATTTCTATATTTCAAAAAGAGTTGGAGGAGAAACTAACTATCGCCGTAGCTAATCACCCGGTTTTGTATGACCAGCCCCTCTTCACCTACCGGGACACAAACCGGAGGAACCAGCATGGAGGGAGGTGGCAGAGACAGTGGGGGAAACTGGTAGGTTTTCGCCTGTTTGGGGAGTTTATTTATATATATTGTAACGTTCGCAAGGTGGAGTCGGAAACAGGCTTCTCGTTATTAGGCTTTAATAACAGATATTCTTACAGATGATCACAGGTACCGGTACATTGTGGGGGTTCTACCTCACACTTCCCACACTGACTTAACTCCTACCCCGACACATATAAATATAGCAGTGTCTACGTCACAACTCCCCGCCCTCCCCCGTCCGCTCCCCCAACCACAGGCCCGCACCTCAACCAGCATCACTGTGCAGCTCTATGATTGGCAGAGAGACGGGGGATGCCTGAGTGACACCCTGAACATCCTATGCAGGATCGCTACACTACCCCCCCACTACAAAGTTCCTCGCCCACGAGGAACAAATAAAACACAGCACAAACACTCCCCCCACCCTCTCCAGTACTCTGCAGGGACCAACCCACTGGCTGTCCACTGACACGCTGGTCTCCACGCTGTCCACTGACACGCTGGTCTCCACACTGGTCTCCACGCTGTCCACTGACACGCTGGTCTCCACGCTGGTCTCCACGCTGTCCACTGACACGCTGGTCTCCACACTGGTCTCCACGCTGGTCTCCACGCTGGTCTCCACGCTGGTCTCCACGCTGGTCTCCACGCTGTCCACTGACACGCTGGTCTCCACACTGGTCTCCACGCTGGTCTCCACGCTGGTCTCCACGCTGGTCTCCACGCTGGTCTCCACGCTGTCCACTGACACGCTGGTCTCCATGCTGGTCTCCACGCTGTCCACTGACACGCTGGTCTCCACGCTGTGAGGAGAACCCTTTATAGATGGGCTGAGAGTGTGGCTGGTCTTATGCCTTTTCAGAGGCTGCTGGTCGATGGGCGCCGCCATTGTTGTTTACATCCAGCTTGGAAATGGCGCGAAATGCCGCGGAAGACGGCGACATTCCCGCGTCTCTAGCCATCTTCACCGCCGACTCTCTCAGGCGCTCTCTCGCCTCCCGTGCACTCATGAACTCCCCGCTCATGTCCTTCGACCACCCGCATGCTCCCTCTTCCTCTCCATCACTACTTTCCTGCTTCACTCCCATCTTGCTGAACTTTTCCATCTCTGCTAGCTTCCCGGCTAGCTCCGTGACGCAGTTACGGACTCCCGTCAGGATAGACGTCCTCCGTTCGAAAAGTCACTTCTGACACCAATGTAACGTTCGCAAGGTGGAGTCGGAAACAGGCTTCTCGTTATTAGGCTTTAATAACAGATATTCTTACAGATGATCACAGGTACCGGTACATTGTGGGGGTTCTACCTCACACTTCCCACACTGACTTAACTCCTACCCCGACACATATAAATATAGCAGTGTCTACGTCACAACTCCCCGCCCTCCCCCGTCCGCTCCCCCAACCACAGGCCCGCACCTCAACCAGCATCACTGTGCAGCTCTATGATTGGCAGAGAGACGGGGGATGCCTGAGTGACACCCTGAACATCCTATGCAGGATCGCTACACTATATATATATATATATATATTGCTCCCATACAATCCCCGGGGGTTTTTGCTTTGTATGTCGGGGGCGGGAGATTCACGTGATTGGTTGTTGGTCGTGTTGCTTGAATAAAATCCCCAAGCTCCAGACCCGCCCAGCTCCAAGCTTTTTTTGAAGCTGTAGTGTGGACGCTCAGTAATTCTCAGAGCTGTGCACGCGTGTACGGCACATCCGTCCCGAGCAGCCCACACAGAGACAAGCAGCCAGTCCCCAGACCCTGATCCCCTGGGTTACCAGCCACACGTGTTCATTAACCAAAAACGGAACACAACCGCTCAGTTTCAATTAACCGCAGCGGCAAAAAGAAAAGTCTTCTCGCTGGATTTTAAAACCGTCCGAGTTGCAGCGGACCTGCAGCTTTCCAGATACAACACTGACCTTCTAAAGTCTCGGGGTTAGACTTCATGTAATTCAGCACTCTGGTTATCCAGTCCTCCGTAGTCGCTGTAAAACACATTTAAAAGCTTTCAAATTAAAAAGCACACATCAGGAAAAGTCTGACGACGCAGCTAGACTGAATGTGAACACACACGTACCATCGCTATCCTCACGCAGAGGACCGGAGGCGACTAAAACAACAAATGATAAAGTAGTCAATGCATGTTCTGCTTTAAAGTACATTTCAATATTTCTATTTCCTACCATCTTTAGCGGCTTGGGCCAAAAGCAGCGCGGCGAGGATGAGATGCAGCATGTTGTCAGAGGTCACACACACTCTCACACACATATATACTAACTCTGCCTCGTTAGCGCGTTAATTGAAATCAGCTGAGATGATCTCGTGTGGTGCAGTGGGTTGTGCGTTGGTGTTCGGATCAGGGGGTCACAGGCAGGGCCGGCCCTCGGCATCGGCAGTATAGGCGAATGCTAAGGGCGCATCAACCCATAGGGGGCGCCAGAATTTTTTTAAAAAAAGTTAGAAAAAAAAATAAATAATTTTTTTAAATTTCATAACAACACAATTTCCCGATTTTGGATCAACAAAGTACATCTTATTATCTTATACTAACAGAACTACGCCTATATTGCGTACAGCACCCATAAACTATGGCACACCCCCCCCCCCCAAAATCAAGTTGAACTGCCCCAGCCCCAGTAAAAACCAGAGGTTTATGTGAAATTGTTCTTTTTTTGAAATAATGGTTTTAGTGTGCAATTATAGGTTTTAATTTTGTATTTGTATTCATTTAAAATAAATCAAACTCCCAAAAAACGTACACAGCTTCTGTGTGCTTTTATTAACATTGGAATTTACTGTGTAAGCGGCCGCGGGGGGGAGAGCTTTAGAGAGCTCTCTCCTGAAAGACTGAGAGGCTCTGATAACCTCAGCTCAGTGAGGCAAAGGCACACCTTTATATGATCATTATAGTTATAAACAAATAAGAGAACAGGTGAAAAACAGGTATAAAATACTGACAGTACAAAAAAGTTGTTATTAATAAACAAGAATACAGTTTGAAAGGTGAGTGATTTGTAAAATATCCATAAAGAACAAGAAAATCTGCTTTCAGTTCTGTTTCATCTGGTGCTGAGAGATGTCTCCATAGATCTCCTAATGTTGCTCTCAAAGTGCACCAGATTGATGCTTTTAACTTCAATATATTAAAAAAAAGTCTTCCCGGGGGAGCATGCCCCCGGACCCCCCTAGAGGAGGTGAGGTCCCCCCTCCACTTAAATCATGTTCAAATGGATAGGAAACTAAATACAGTTGCACACATCTTGTGTCAATATCTTTCTGTGTTGGTGTTCATGCCACAACCGTGCACGTGCGAATCATAGTGAGTGTCTGCATTTGGGGAGGGGGGGGGGCGCCAGCTAAAATCTTGCCTAGGGCGGCAAATTGGTCAGGGCCGGCCCTGGCATGTCACGTGATCTCATGTGGATCTGGACCTCCTGCTATCAGAGTTCGTCCTCCTCGGTATTTATTCAGATGTATTCAAGTTGATAGATTAAGAAATTAAAATACCCAACAATACATACAATTAGCAGATATGTCATTAAAGGGTTGCTTGTATAAAAAAAATGATACTTTGAGTAGATAATATGTTTGGTTATTGTTGAAATTCAAATACTTGCGAAGTATTGATTTAGCAATCACTGTAAATGATATATTAAGTATGCTAACAGTGAGTGTCGTATTCTGTACACACTTTATAATTAATGATGTTGGGCTTTATGAATACACTTTGACTGATTGATTGAATGGAACTTAAAATTTTTTTGATAGACTGACATTTCTTTACAAAAACATTTCAGAAGTAGAGTGTGTGTGTGTGTGTGTTCGGATCAGACGTAGTGTGTGTGTGTATTCTGATCAGAACGTCACCACTTTGGTATAATTATGATATATTATATTTTCACCATTTTGTCAGCTGCCTCCGGTCCAGCAGGTGGCGCGGTGCGGCGTTTCGGTCGTTTGCGATACCTCAATTATCAACGTGCAGAGGCAATAATGTAAAATACATTATATATATATATTTGTATATAGTCTTAAAGTTACAACCGGCCCTTTGAGTGCAGCCCTATGCTGATGTGGCCGGCGATTAAATTGAGTTTGACACCCCTGATCTAAAGTTTAGCTGCAGTCAGAAACATCTGGATGATAAGCAGTGGCGGCTGGTGGAGAATATCTTTGGTGGGGCTGTTGATAGAGTGAGTAAACATTTTTTTTTGGGAGAAATGACTCCTTAAATTAGGACTTCTGGGGATGTAATGGCGCGTTTCCAGTGCAGCGCGGAGCTCGCTTTAATGCTGCGTTCAGACCGGACGCGATGTGAATATTCGCTTCGCTCTCGTCGCTCGAGTTTCACCGCAGCTGCCAGCTGTGTTTACTCGCATCATTCAAACAAGACGCGCTGGCTCGGGAGCTACAACAACATGAACATATTTGACCGTGATTAAATTGTAATACACGTTTCTAAATGATGCCGACGTAACAACACACTGATACCGGTTAGTAAAAACCATGAATTAATGCTTTGACAAGTCTGCAGACAGACACCTTTTAAAATGCTTGTTCCCTGAATGGAGCTAAGCTAACGTTATATATGCTCCGACCGTCCACACTCACAACAACGGCCTACAGACATAAATAAACCAGCGACTGTATTCTCCATGACACAGGCAGTCTGTGGTTTGTACTCGTTTAACTTCTGTCTAGTTTCTGAACAGATCGTATCTGTCCCCGGCTGTTTGAAGAGCAAGCATGTGAAACAAAAGATAGCATTTACCTGTTTGCATCCAGCTAGCCACGTGAGAAGCCTTGTCTTTTTCACGAGCTTGCTGTGATATATACAAATCGGGTTGGTCCGGTCCAAGGTCTTTAAGTATCAATTTATGTCCCAAACTTCTCCTTTCAAAAGGATTGGAGAGTAGCTCTTGGGCGGACCGAGGTTCCGGCGACTCCACCTGCACACCATTCTCATCCAAATATTGCGTCACCTTGGTCACTCACGAGTCTAAAGAACAACTCCTCACATCAACGCACGTAAGCAACATGGGCGCCAACGTGAGCGCCCACGTGACCAAAATATTTGACGGCGCTGATTGGCTGAAATTATGTTTCGGCGGCACAGTTAACTATTGAGACTTTTGCAACGTGCTGGTTGCTGCTGTTTCGCTCGGGGGCTCTGCCCGGTAATGATAAACTAATGCCACGGGCAAGGCCAGGCAGGAAACAGGTGACTTATCAGTAACTTTAGACATCGTAACACCATTTGAAACGAGATTGTATTGTAGATTATACATTTTACTGATACTAATTGTATGATATTTACCTTGTTCATTAAAAATTAAAATATATATTTTTTTTATTTAATATATTTTAATTTTTTTTATTTTGTATCTGGCAAGAGGTGGGGCGGCGCCCCTAGCGCCCCTATGGGCCGGCCGCCACTGATGATAAGGTATAATTACAAATAGAAATCGTAGTGAAAAGTATTTTTAAAATGTATAAAATTAAAGGTTTTATAATTAACATGAATGTTTCAACGAAGCAGCCATTTCTAGAAGATTGATTTGCAATATTTTGACTACTCTGGAAATGTAGGTTCTCAGTTAATGACAGGAATTGTTTTAATTTAGTGATTAACATTACATTTAAAAAGGAGTGTCGGCATTGAGAAGCCAATCTTTTTGACAATGAGGTACGTAAACATACATGTGATCAGTTTGAAAGCAGTAGAAAGACAGATATGGAGAGTATCTTTCGTTTTTATTCAAATATGTTGTGGCTCCCCGGTGCTGTGGCGCCCTCCAGTGGCTGCTGACGCTTAATATCTTCCAGTCTTTTTGGGAGGATCTGGTAAAGAGGGAGAAAGTGAAGCATGATGGGGTTTGTAGTCATAGAGTGGCGCAGGAATGTGGTATTTCTGTGTTTGTCCCTGAAGGCAGCATCTCCCTGGTCCAATGGGATTCCTCCATGGAATTTTTTTATCATGTCAGACAAACGTTTATGATACTTACACGTTAAGTTCAGCAGGATAACCATATTAACACCACTTTATGATTTCTGAAGTAAAAAACATGACTTCACGTATCCACCGCTAAGCTAAAGGTGGCTAATGTTGGGCTATAAAGGAACTACAGCACGGTCACATGACTTCACGTCACCACCGATAAGCTAAAGGAGGCTAATGTTGGGCTATAAAGGAACTACAGCACGGTCACATGACTTCACGTCACCACCGCTAAGCTAAAGGCGGCTAATGTTGGGCTATAAAGGAACTACAGCACGGTCACATGACTTCACGTCACCGCCGCTAAGCTAAAGGAGGCTAATGTTGGGCTATAAAGGAACTACAGCACGGTCACATGACTTCACCGCCGCTAAGCTAAAGGAGGCTAATGTTGGGCTATAAAGGAACTACAGCACGGTCACATGACATGACTTCACCGCCGCTAAGCTAAAGGAGGCTAATGTTGGGCTATAAAGGAACTACAGCACGGTCACATGACTTCACGTCACCGCCGCTAAGCTAAAGGAGGCTAATGTTGGGCTATAAAGGAACTACAGCACGGTCACATGACTTCACGTCACCACCGCTAAGCTAAAGGAGGCTAATGTTGGGCTATAAAGGAACTACAGCACGGTCACATGACTTCACCACCGCTAAGCTAAAGGAGGCTAATGTTGGGCTATAAAGGAACTGCAGCACGGTCACATGACTTCACCACCGCTAAGCTAAAGGAGGCTAATGTTGGGCTATAAAGGAACTGCAGCACGGTCACATGACTTCACCGCCGCTAAGCTAAAGGTGGCTAATGTTGGGCAATAAAGGAAGTACAGCACGGTCACATGACTTCACGTCTCCACCGCTAAGCTAAAGGAGGCTAATGTTGGGCTATAAAGGAACTACAGCACGGTCACATGACTTCACGTCACCACCGCTAAGCTAAAGGTGGCTAATGTGGGGCTATAAAGGAACTACAGCACGGTCACATGACTTCACGTCACCACCGCTAAGCTAAAGGTGGCTAATGTTGGGCTATAAAGGAACTACAGCACGGTCACATGACTTCACGTCACCACCGCTAAGCTAAAGGTGGCTAATGTTGGGCTATAAAGGAACTACAGCACGGTCACATGACTTCACGTCACCACCGCTAAGCTAAAGGTGGCTAATGTTG
The DNA here is from genome assembly GCA_023974075.1 of Chaenocephalus aceratus. NCBI lineage: Eukaryota > Metazoa > Chordata > Actinopteri > Perciformes > Channichthyidae > Chaenocephalus > Chaenocephalus aceratus. Next base: position 15,904 of record JAMFTG010001446.1, on the reverse strand, counting down.
GGCTATAAAGGAACTACAGCACGGTCACATGACTTCACCACCGCTAAGCTAATGGAGGCTAATGTTGGGCTATAAAGGAACTACAGCACGGTCACATGACTTCACGTCACCGCCGCTAAGCTAAAGGAGGCTAATGTTGGGCTATAAAGGAACTACAGCACGGTCACATGACTTCACGTCACCACCGCTAAGCTAAAGGTGGCTAATGTTGGGCTATAAAGGAACTACAGCACGGTCACATGACTTCACGTCACCACCGCTAAGCTAAAGGAGGCTAATGTTGGGCTATAAAGGAACTACAGCACGGTCACATGACTTCACGTCACCGCCGCTAAGCTAAAGGTGGCTAATGTTGGGCTATAGAGGAACTACAGCACGGTCACATGACTTCACGTCACCGCCGCTAAGCTAATGGTGGCTAATGTTGGGCTATAAAGGAACTACAGCACGGTCACATGACCTTTTTCTGTGAATCTTACAGTAGAAAGGTTGCTGCCCCGAGTGAGGCTACTTAGATTAGTCGTAAAACTGCAAATTATTTTTCTTAAGTTTATAACCATTGACTTGCAGAACAGGGGACAGGAAGTGCTAAAATGCTGAGTCATCAGGGTTTTAGGACTCATTCCTGCACCACTCTATATACACTTTTTTTAAAGAGTACCGCAGCTGTAGAGGAGTCGGACTCTCTGCACGTCGCTGTCCGTCATCTTCGTTCTCTGACCCATGTTCATCACTTCCTCTTTGGAGACGATGGTGGGCAGGCCGTTATCTGAGAAAAACTCACTGTACACACAGGAAGTACTCGTTACTACAGGACAAGTACAACACACTACACTGGAAGTACTCGTTACTGCAGTAAAAGTACAGGATACTACACTGGAAGTACTCGTTACTGCAGTAAAAGTACAGGATACTACACTGGAAGTACTCGTTACTGCAGTAAAAGTACCTACACAGGAAGTACTCATTATTGTAGTAAAAGTACCTACACAGTGTAGGTACTTTTAAGCAGTAATGAGTACTTACTGTGTGTGTAGTGTAGGCTACACTGTACACACTGGAAGTACTCGTTACTACAGGAAAAGTACCTACACTACACTGGAAGTACTCGTTACTACAGTAAAAGTACCTACACAGTGTAGGTACTTTTAAGCAGTAATGAGTACTTCCTGTGTGTGTAGTGTAGGCTACACTGTACACACTGGAAGTACTCGTTACTACAGTAAAAGTACAGGAAACTACACTGGAAGTACTCGTTACTACAGTAAAAGTACCTATACTGTAACGGTACAGAAACTACGACTCTCTTCCCACTGAGAAGTGGACTTCTGTAAACTGTATTTAAAATCAGAAAAATGCATCTAAATAATTGTTTTATTAATAATAACTTCGTCACTGGAAAGATTACAAATCAAAATGTTACTTATTTATTTGGTCTAATACACACTTTTTAAATATGTTTGTAATTGCCTGTTGTTGTATGTTATGAATATAAAGTAGGATATTGATCTGAGCGTCTGAAGGTTACCCTCCGTAGTGCATGATGGACGCGGCGTTGTACTCCAGGCCGAACGTTTCTCCGCTTGCCTTTTGGAAGTTTCTCTCCTTCCCTGAAACACAGTAACGCCACTCATCACAGAAATAAGACATGTTTATACGTCATGATTATGCAAATTAAAATAAATTATACACATTTCAGAGTTATAGTGAAAAGAAACAATAATTTAAATGTATTTATTTTTTAAAAAAAGGAAAAAATTATTAAGTTAAATAAATTACAAATAATTAAAGTGGGTTGGATCAATATAAATAAATACCCGAGTTATGGCGAGTCAAATAAATAAAATATACATTTAAAAAAAAAAAAAGTTATAGCGAGTTAAATGTAATTAACAAATGTTAAATAAATATCCGAGTAAATATTACATATTGTAAATAAAACGATGTAAAAATCAGCTACGGTATGGAGAGGTAAATCTCCTGCCGAGTAATGGCATCAATAAATAATTTACGGTGAAGTAAAGAAAATAATTTAATAAAAATTAATTTTAAAACAATATTTGAGAATTGTTTTTTTAAACTGACTTTATTAAAAAAAAGAAAATGAAACCAGACTCTACAAATCAGAGCCGAGTATTTGTACATGTGGTAAATACATTCTCTTTTCATAAATGGGTATTGGTGGGTTAAAAAACACAAATGTTAAACTGGTTTAAAAAACAAACCTGTAACAAGTGCAGAGTGTTTGTATATTTGTACACAGGGTTACCTTCCATGATGTTTCGATGCAGCACGGTGATGTACTGGTCGCGGTCGCTCCTCGTGTGTTCGTGATAGAAACCCAGAGCGTGCAGGATCTCATGCACGATGTTTCCCATGGTGCACTGCGGCCCCACGAACACCGCCTGCTCTCCGCCGATACAGCCCACGAACGAAGCACAACTACAAGAAGTATTCAATTACAGCAGTACAAGTACTTCAGTTGCTACTAGAAATACACAGCATGCATTCAAAACCTTAAGGCACGTTTATTTACAAACGAAGGTGGTAAAAGTACTCGATCGAGTACTTGCGTAAAAGTAAAAGTACTCGATCTTGTACTTGAGTAAAAGTAGAAGTACTCAGATCTTGTACTTGAGTAACAGTAAAAGTACTCAGATCTTGTACTTGAGTAAAAGTAGAAGTACTCAGATCGAGTACTTGCGTATAAGTAGAAGTACTCAGATCTAGTACTTGAGTACTTGAGTAAAAGTACTCGGATCTTGTACTTGAGTAAAAGTACTCGGATCTTGTACTTGAGTAAAAGTACTCGGATCTTGTACTTGAGTAAAAGTACTCGGATCTTGTACTTGAGTAAAAGTACTCGGATCTTGTACTTGAGTAAAAGTACTCGGAACTTGTACTTGAGTAAAAGTACTCGGATCTTGTACTTGAGTAAAAGTACTCGGATCTTGTACTTGAGTAAAAGTACTCGGATCTTGTACTTCAGTAAAAGTACTCGGATCTTGTACTTGAGTAAAAGTACTCGGATCTTGTACTTGAGTAAAAGTACTCGGATCTTGTACTTCAGTAAAAGTACTAGGATCTTGTACTTCAGTAATAGTATTAACACTTGCTTGTGAACTAAGAGAACATATAAAGAAAGAATGTAACGGCACTAAATCCATTATGCAGTATGACAGAGTAAAGCGCTGCTCACCCTTTGCTCGTGACGAAGGTCAGGTAGTTCGTCTCGAAGGTTCGTCGGTGGAACGACACGCACGTGTGCTCGGACACCATGGCCATCGCAGAGAGGATGACCCGCGCGCGACTTTCTGCAGACACACAACAGTGAAATTAAATACTATAAATATTCTGGAAGTAGAAATGACCCGCTGCTCCGAGCCCACCTGACTCCGGGCTGATGGTGAACGGGATCTCCGTGCTCGGCCACACGCTCTCCACCGCGTTCCTGTCGCTCTGAGGGTCAAAGGGCACACACACTTCATCAGGTGGAACTAAGACACACACACACATCTAAATGCGAGCTTCTGTCTTGTGAGCATATCATCGAGACACGTCATTTTGAGTCCATTTGATCTACTTTTAGTACTTGTAGTTCTCTTGAGGTCGTTCTGCGTCTCATTTTAGTCACTTTTATATAATTTTTTTAATAATCTTTATAGTGGTTTTGCTGCCTTTCATATCTGTTGATGCATGTCGGCATCATTTCACTTTTTGTTGATATAAAAACACCAATTGTTTAAAATATAGACAAAAGTCAAGGAGTTGCATTATGGGTAATGTAGTTTCGAAAGGTGTTTGGAGCTGAAAGTCATCACATGTCATTCTGCTGCTTTCATTTTGACTATTTCTTTTAAAATATGTCACGAACACATCCTTCAGCTGTGAGCAATAACACCTACGAGTTACAAGTTAACACTTCAGCAATAGTGAGTTGAATGTAAGTGTTTCTCTCACCAGCAGCATGATGTCTCCCTCCGTTACGGCATAGTCCTCCGTCATCAGCTCTGTGGACATTGAGACGAATCAAATCAAAAACAGACTTCCCTCGTTTGTTAAAGCTGTGAATATGAAATGCAAGGCAAGTTTATTTATAAAGCACCTTTCAACACAAGGTGCTTTACAAAAATGAAAGACATTCAGACAAAGGCATTTAAAAGAAAAGATAATACAATAAAAAAAAATACATGAATAAAAGTTACAGTGCAGTTTAAGATGTGAATAGTTCACACAGAAGTTCCACTTTACTGATGCCTTTCTTTAACGGCCCGTCCACACGACAGCGTCGACAACTCCAATCTGCCCATTCACTTTCAATGGGGTGACGTCACGTTGCCTCGCTTTTTCGCCGAACTGAATTGTGGGTAGCAGAGCGGTCCGTCTCCGCCGTCAGAAGTTGAACAATGTTCAACTTCTGACGCCGGAGACGCCGGAGTAGCCAGCGCCAGCCAATCAAATCCCGTTTCTGAAAATCTGACAGCTGAAGCCGTAGCCAATCAAACCGCGTCTAAGCTGGGAGAGATATCCCGCCGTTCATTTCTATATTTCAAAAAAAGTCGGAGGAGAAACTAACTATCGCCGTAGCGAATCACCCGGTTTTGTATGACCAGCCCCTCTTCACCTACCGGGACACAAACCGGAGGAACCAGCATGGAGGGAGGTGGCAGAGACAGTGGGGGAAACGGGTAGGTTTTCGCCTGTTTGGGGAGTTTATATATATATATATATATATATTGCTCCCATAAAATCCCCGGGGGTTTTTGCTTTGTATGTCGGGGGTGGGAGATTCCTGTGATTGGTTGTTGGTCGTGTTGCTTGAATAAAATCCCCAAGCTCCAGACCCGCCCAGCTCCAAGCTTTTTTTGAAGCTGTAGTGTGGACGCTCCGTAATTCTCCGAGCTGTGCACGCGTGTACGGCACATCCGTCCCGAGCAGCCCACACAGAGACAAGCAGCCAGTCCCCAGACCCTGATCCCCTGGGTTACCAGCCACACGTGTTCATTAACCAAAAACAGAACACAACCGCTCAGTTTCAATTAACCGCAGCGGCAAAAAGAAAAGTCTTCTCGCTGGATTTAAAAGCAGTCCGAGTTGCAGCGGACCTGCAGCTTTCCGGATACAACACTGACCTTCTAAAGTCTCGGGGTTAGACTTCATGTAATTCAGCACTCTGGTTATCCAGTCCTCCGTAGTCGCTGTAAAACACATTTAAAAGCTTTCAAATTAAAAAGCACACATCTGGAAAAGTATGAGGACGCAGCTAGACTGAATGTGAACACAGACGTACCATCGCTATCCTCACGCAGAGGACCGGAGGCGACTAAAACAACAAGAGACAAAGTAGTCAATGCATGTTCTGCTTTAAAGTACATTTCAATATTTCTATTTCCTACCATCTTTAGCGGCTTGGGCCAAAAGCAGCGCGGCGAGGATGAGATGCAGCATGTTGTCAGAGGTCACACACACTCTCACACACACGCCTAATATACTAACTCTGCCTCGTTAGCGCGTTAATTGAAATCAGCTGAGATCTCGTGTGGCGCAGTGGGTTGTGCGTTGGAGTTCGGATCAGGCATGTCACGTGATCTCATGTGGATCTGGACCTCCTGCTATCAGAGTTCGTCCTCCTCGGTATTTATTCAGATGTATTCAAGTTGATAGATTAAGAAATTCAAATACCCAACAATTAATATAATTAGCAGATATGTCATTAAAGGGTTGCTTGTATAAAAAAACGATACTTTGAGTAGATAATATGTTTGGTTATTGTTGAAATTCAAATACTTGCAAAGTATTGATTTAGCAATAACTGAAAATGATATATTAAGTATGCTAACAGTGAGTGTCGTATTCTGTACACACTAGGAATACACTTTGACTGATTGATTGAATGGAACTTAAAAGTCTTTTGATAGACTGACATTTCTTTACAAAAACATTTCAGAAGTAGAGTGTGTGTGTGTGTGTGTGTGTGTGTGTGTGTGTGTGTGTGTGTGTGTGTGTGTGTGTGTGTGTGTGTGTGTTCGGATCAGACGTAGTGTGTATTCTGATCAGAACGTCACCACTTTGGTATAATTATGATATATTATATTTTCACCATTTTGTCAGCTGCCTCCGGTCCAGCAGGTGGCGCGGTGCGGCGTTTCGGTCGTTTGCGATACCTCAATTATCAACGTAGAAGAAGAAGAAGAAGAAGTGGAGACAGTCACTTCCGGGTTAAAAAAGAAAACACATGGGCTGAAAGCCTCTGAAGGTAATGTTGTTTTCAGCCTTTATTTACATTATTTAAACGATTTGTGCCGTTGTAAAAGGTTACGTTAAACTACCGTTATATGTTGCGTTAACTCACCAGCTCAGAAAGTGCTGTTATTCTTTAACATCTAAGATAATGCTATGTTATTGCTAACACGCTAACAGACGTCTCGTTAGAAAAACAACAGTTATTCGTCGTAAATGTTTTTATTTACTGCTCGGTTCAAATTACAATTAAATCTAAAAACCGCAGACATGTTCAGGAAGGGTTGACACGTTTCAAGGTATTTTTCATGTATTTTTGTATTGCCATATACACAGTTTGACAGACACAGTTACATAAGAAACTATACAAACAAACAAACAAACAAACATATAAGATAACAACTAGAAAGCGTGCCTTGTTTAAAAGTCGTTTATTATTCCTGAATTGAGTGTTTCTTATGTTGTGCTTCAAGCTACTGAATCTTACTTTAAAGTATTGGTACTAGAATAGAATGGGAGGGATGACCCCTCTGAGCACACAGGGACATGTGTCCTCTGCTTTGAACCCATCCTAGCACCTGGAGCTATTGCACAGCGCCCGGGGAGCAATGGGAGTGGGGGGGATGCCTTGCTCAAGGGCAGGAGGTGAACTGGGAGCTCTCCGAGTAGAAGTCCACACTCCATATGTAGGTCTGTTCGGGGACTTGAACCGGCGACCCTACGGCTCCCAGTCCGAGCCCCTACTGACTGAGCCTCTTGTGAAAATACTCCACTCTGAGTAAAAGCCCAGCAATCAAAACCACATGATTGTTCAGCTTAATATTCTATATATTATATCAGATCATGAGGTTAATTTTCTCTATAATCTGTACCCTGTGTCCTTTTGTAGTCAATTTCCTGTCGTTTGTCTTGTCTTACCCCGGCTGATACTTCTAAATCCACTGTTTTAATTTGTAAGGTAAAATTGTAAATCTGTAACCCTGTAAGGCAGGGGTGTCAAACTCAATTTCATCGCGGGCCACATTAGCATTAAGGTTGCACTCAAAGGGCCGGTGGTAACTATATAAATATACATATATAAAATAATGTATTATATTACATTATTGCCTCTGAATTGGATTATTATCGGATAGGATAATGACTTAGTAATTAACTACGTCTGAAAGCAGAAGTCCAGGGCAAATAATTGCAAGTTTCTTCATTGCGCAAGTCACAAAACAAGATGCATTGTGGGACATGTAGTTTATGGGCAACCTGCTTCTGTAAAGCGGCATGTAACCGTATAATAAACATTATATTCTTGGCAAGCTCTTACGGGGCCACATCACATGAAGTCGCGGGCCGGATTCGGCCCCCGGGCCTTGAGTTTGACACCCCTGCTGTAAGGTGTTTTGAAAGGCGCCCCCCAAAATAAATGTATTATTATTATTATTAGATGTTTCTGGATTTCCTGCTGGAGGCTGGTTTAAACTGATCATAGTATTACGCACCGATTAAAGCACCAAACCTGAACCCCACAATATGTTCCTCAATATCGATATCGAGGTATTCGATCAGAAATGTCGTCATGTGTCCGGCAGCGCCTCAGTCACCAGGGGCTTGGACTGGGAGCCGTAGGGTCTCCGGTTCAAGTCCCCGAACAGACCTAAATATGGAGTGTGGACTGCTACTCGGAGAGCTCCCAGTTCACCTCCTGCCCTGCCGCGGTGCCCTTGAGCAAGGCACCGGACACCCCCCACTAGTGCTGCACGATGAATCGAAAAAAGATTGCGATCTCGATTCAGACGCCTATGCGATCTCATCTCTAGATTACGGCGATCCTATGACGTCAAGCTGATTTTTGTTGTTGTTGATTTTTTTACATTTTTTGATTATTTAGCTTCAGAATAATACCGACTTGCAATGTCAATCATACTTAAACGATGTAAAGCAAATATACTCTATACATTTAACATTAAAGTACCATGATGGCATCCAGATGGTCGTGTTCTGTCTGTCTCTCATGCCGTGTCACGCTGCAGCCACTCGTGTTGCCAGTTAGGAAGGAATAACCAGGTCTATGCAAACAAGCGCAAAAGAACGAGCACTTTAAACCTATACATGTCGGGTCTACAAGCTCACAACCGCAACAACCATTATGACTTACTACCAAGCAACTTCACAGAAAGATAAGCCCAATGTGGCTGATAGTAAGTATACCTGGCAACACGCACTGACTGCAGCACGTGAGGGCAGGAGCCGGCAGTATGTTTACAGAAGCGTTAGCATTAGCACTGATTAGCAAAGAGCGACTAGTAGTACAAGAAAAACAGAAATGAGTGACGACGAGGACGAGGACAATGACACCGATGAAAATGAGAATGCCGACATGTTGGTGTTCTTAACCAAGAATCTTAAAGTGCAGTAGATAGTGCTGGGGGGAAACGATTATTTCGAAAACGATTAATCGGGCGATTATTTGATCGATTAGTCGACTAATCTAACGATTATTTTTCTGTTGTTCAATTCATAAAAAACGTAATGTAAAAAAAACGTAATGTAAAAAAAAAATGTTCACGATACTGTGTCTCAGGGGATCTTAATATTTAAGAAGCTATGAATGTGTTATACCAGACTAACGGGAGTAATCTCAGCTAACTGACGACACAAACCATGTTTACCAAAACAAAACACACGTCTCATAAGAAGCATCTAAATGACCCCTGAGCGAAAAATGCTAACGGACATTAGCACAGAACTCGAGATAAAAGTTACCCTTATTACTTATCGTAGCTGCACAGACAAGATATCCGATTAAAGCTGAGACTCCACAGATGATGTAGGTATATAGTATCATCACTGAGTGATCCGGACTCAGGGGAAGCAAACACAGTCATCACAACACGTACCGTTACAGAGCTTCTAGGGAGATCGTCTCACCACCGTAGCTGTCAATCTGATCAAAAGACGTGTTCAATGGCATTAAAACGAGAAAACACGCGGCTGAATCGGTTAATCCACAGGTTTTTAACGTCTATGTATAAAAAAATGATTGAATTTATAATCCATAATTCCATTTTAATGTAAAAATCGGAGAGCAAATGCTAGCTGCTAATGGTAGCCACCACAGCTAGAACTGCTTGTTGCTGTGGGTGACCCACGTGTGTGTCGCGACGCGTCAACGCGGAAATATGTCGTCGACGATATTTTGAAGTCGATGCGTCGCTACAGCACTAGCAGTTGATGGACTGTGCTAGTAGCTAGGCAGCGAGGCTTTATCTACATGTATTCTGAAGCTGTAACTTTATTTCTGTTCCGTATTCAGTACTGACTGCAGTGTTTAAGTTACTCCTTTTGATTCAGTGACATTACTACTCCGTGGAGTCTAGCACTTTGTTTATGTTTTTTTCAGTACAAACCTTTAAGTGCAGTCGTTGAACTGGGTGCTAGCCGGCTAGGCTTTTTTATATTATTATTCTAAAGCTGTGACTGTTTTGTTTTTATATTCAGCACTGTGGTGAGGTGTGTTGAGTAACTGGAGTGCATTCCTCCCTGTAACAAACAGGCTGGTGTTGTTGTCCAGTAGTTGGGTGTCCTGTCACTGTGGACAGGTGCTACTGCAACGTTTACATTTTGTTATTATAAAGCTGCAAACATTCTATTTGTTACGTTCAGCACTCAGGCAGCAGCAATATCTTTATTTTAGTTACTGTATGTTTTGTTACCAGAGAGACTTGAGTTTGAGTCCAGCACTTTGTTTAAAGCCACAGTAGTTCAAATTCATTTGAGTTACTCCATGTTTTTGCTACAAGAAACTGAGACTTGGATTTAAGTCCAGCACTTTGATGGTGTCTGTTTGAAGCCACACCAGTTGGCTCCAGGTTCCACATTTTGAATGTAGTAATGTTCGTTCAGTATTCAGCAACTGCAGACTAAAGACAACGTTATATTTTTGTTACAAGAGAGACACATGTAGTCTGTTTAAAGTCATTGTACTCACGTGACGTCTAAGAGTAAGAGTGCAATACATATTTTCATTGAAACGATGAGAATCGTGATCTCAATTCTTATGGAGGAAAATCGTGATTCACATTTGATTCTTCTTCTTCTTCTTCTTCTTCTTCTTCTTCTTCTTCTTCTTCTTCTTCTTCTTCTTCTTCTTCTTCTTCTCTTCTTCTTCTTCTCTTCTTCTTCTTCTTCTTCTTCTTCTTCTCTTCTTCTTCTCTTCTTCTTCTTCTTCTTCTTCTTCTTCTCTTCTTCTTCTTCTTCTCTTCTTCTTCTTCTTCTTCTTCTTCTTCTTCTTCTCTCCACGTTTACCCATCCTAGTATTTAGTCGACTTGTTGTTCTCTTCTTTACATTGTTTTGTAGTGCATGTTGTGTTTTCTCTTGAGAGAGCTGCTTCTCCACCAAAAGTCTTTTGAGTCAGTTTTTGAAACCACGTCGGTCACCTTTGAACGTCAGTCGCCTTTGAACGTCAGTCGCCGTTGAACGTCAGTCGCCTTGAACGTCAGTCGCCGTTGAACGTCAGTCGCCTTTGAACGTCCAGTCGCCGTTGAACTGCAGTCGCCGTTGAACTTCAGTCGCCGTTGAACGTCAGTCCGCCTTTGAACGTCAGTCCGCCTTTGAACGTCAGTCGCCTTTGAACGTCAGTCGCCTTTGAACTTCAGTCGCCTTTGAACGTCAGTCGCCTTTGAACGTCAGTCGCTTTCGAACGTCAGTCGCCTTTGAACGTCAGTCGCCTTTGAACGTCAGTCGCCTTTGAACGTCAGTCACTTTCGAACGTCAGTCGCCTTTGAACTTCAGTCGCCTTTGAACGTCAGTCGCTTTCGAACGTCAGTCGCCTTTGAACGTCAGTCGCCTTTGAACGTCAGTCACTTTCGAACGTCAGTCACCTTTTTAGCTTCTACCGTGTGATTGTCCTCGTGACACACGTGGTTTTATTGCTCAATCTTAATTAGACTTTTGATATCATCTCATATTTTCTCATCTCTGTAAAGCATCTTGGAGCACTTGATAATGCGCTTGATAAATAAAATGTATTATTATAATTATTAAATGTGTTTCTGTGCCGTTTAAAATATTTAAGGTTGATGTTTTGTTCAGGGTAATATTGTGGATGTTTGTGACATGGCCTTTTTGTCAACCATTCCTTTTAGTTTGTGAACATTATGTTCATTTTTCCATCTAAGATCTACCTTTTTCTCTTCAGACAGAAGCTGCAGTCATGACGAGGTGGGCGAGAGCGAATAACGTCCACAAACACAAACCATCAGAAGCGACTCCCTGGAGTCAGCTGAGGGAAGGAGGAGGAAGAGGAGGAGGAAGAGAAGGAGGAAGAGGAGGAAGAGAAGGAAGAGAAGGAGGAAGAGGAGGAGGAGGAGGAGGAAGAGAAGGAGGAAGAGGAGGAGGAGGAAGAGAAGGAGGAGGAGGAGGAGGGGGGTGGAAAGAGGGTCTCCCAGGCAGCATTAAATATGGCACCATCCTGCCTTTAGGATCGGCCGTGAAGAAGCCGAATCGTCCGAAGAAAGAGTACGAGAGCGAGGATGTGAACGGCTTCCTGGAGTATCTGCAGCAGAGCGGACAGCCTCTTCCTGGGATGGGGAGAGGAGGGGGACTGGGGGAGCGAGGGGGAAGAATGGGAGAGAGAGGTGGGAGAATGGGAGAGAGAGGGGGGAGAATGGGAGGGGGAGATGAGATGCAGGAGATCAGAGAGGAGGTGGCGCTGGCGCTGAATAAAGACAGAAGAAGAGAGGACCGGAGGGTGAAGAGGCAGGACGACAAGAGGGGCAACATGGTGAGAAACTCTCACTTCATCTCAGACGTTGGGATTCTACTCGTCTTTGAAGCAGCTTTTTGTGGAAACTCTGTAAAAAAAATGGTCAAATTCTGAGAGAAAAATCGAATTCTCAAGAAAAAAATCGAAATCTAAGATAAAAGTCAAATTCTGAGAAAAGATTCGAATTCTGAGAAAAAAATTCGGGATAAAAAATCAAATTCTGAGAAAGATTGAATTCTCGAAAAAATCTAAGGTAAAAGTCAAATTCGGGGAAAAAAAATCAAATTCTGAGAAATAAGTCAAAATGTGCAAAAAAAGTCTGAGAAAGATTGAATTCTTGAAAAAATGTAAGGTAAAAGTCAAATTCTGAGAAAAAAGTCAAAATGTGCAAAAAAGTCGAATTCTGAGAAAAAAAATCGAAATCTAAGATAAAAGTCAAATTCTGAGAACAAATTCAAAAGTCAAATTCGGAGAAAAAATCAAATTCCGAGAAATAAGTCAAAATGTGCCAAAAAGTCTGAGAAAGATTGAATTCTTGAAAAAATCTAAGGTAAAAGTCAAATTCTGAGAAAAAAAGTCGCATTCTGAGAAAAAAATCGAAATCTAAGATAAAAGTCAAATTCTGAGAAAAAATTCAAAAGTCAAATTCGGAGAAAAAAATCTAATTCCGAGAAACAAGTCAAAATGTGCCAAAAAGTCAAATTCTGAGAAAGATTGAATTCTCGAAAAAATGTAAGATAAAAGTCAAATTCTGAGAAAAAAGTCAAAATGTGCCAAAAAGTCTGAGAAAGATTGAATTCTTGAAAAAATCTAAGGTAAAAGTCAAATTCTCAGAAAAGATTCGAATTCGGGGAAAAAAAGTCAAAATCTGAAAAGCATTGTTTTGTGGCTTAATAAACGAGTGCTTCTCTGATGTAGTCCTGGTTTAAGGCTCTGATATTTCACTCATCTCTCTCATTGCTTCCTCCCTCCTGCAGCTGTGCTTTAACTGCAGGAAACCTGGTCACGGATTGGCCGATTGTCCGGAGGCGGAGCAGGACGAGGAGATGGGTCGAGGCATCTGTTACCGCTGCGGCTCCACGGAGCACGACGTCACCAAGTGCCGAGCTAAAGTAGACCCGGCGCTGGGTGAGGACACGCTGAGACTCACAGTAGATTAATGAAGAGGTGGTGTGTTTCTGTGTGGGACCCTGAAGGCAGCATCTCCCCTGGTTCTATGGGATTTCTCCATTTTTGAAATTCTGATGGAAAAAAGTCAAAAACTGTGGAGAATTCAAATTATGAGAAAAGCAATAATCTGAGAAAAAAAGTCAAAATTTAAGGAAAAAATCTAAATCTGAGAGAAAAAAAAAATTAAATCTGAGGAAAAAGTCAAAAACTGTGAAAAATGTCAAACGCATTGGAAATGTCTAATTATGAGAGAAAAAGTCAAAATGTGAGAAAAAATACAACATTTAAGAAAAAAATCCAAATCTGAGATAAAAAGTGAAATTATGAGAAAAACTGGAAAATTATGAGAAACATTTCAAAAACTGTGGAGAATTCAAATTATGAGAGAAGCAATAATCTGAGAAAAAGGGTCAACATTTAAGGAAAAAATCTAAATCTGAGAAAAAGTTGAAATCTGAGAAAATAAATTTAAATCTGAGGAAAAAGTCAACAACAGTGAAAAATGTCTAATTATGAGAAAAAGTCAAAATGTGAGAAAAAAATACATTTAAGAAAAAAATCCAAATCTGAGATAAAAAGTGAAATTATGAGAAACATTTAAAAAACTGTGGAGAATTCAGATTATGAGAAAAGTCATAATCTGAGAAAAAAAGTCAGAATTTGAGAAAACATTTTTAAATCTAAGGAAAAAGTCAAAAACAGTGAAAAATGTCTAATTATGAGAAAAAAAAGTCAAAATGTGAGAAAAAAGTGAAATTATGAGAAACATTTCAAAAACTGTGGAGAATTCAGATTATGAGAAAAATCATAATCTGAGAAAAAAAGTCAGAATTTGAGAAAACATTTTTGAATCTAAGGAAAAAGTCAAAATGTGAGAAAAAAATACATTTAAGAAAAAAGTCTAAATCTGAGGAAAAAGTCAAAAACAGTGAAAAATGTCTAATTATGAGAAAAAGTCAAAATGTGAGAAAAAAATACAACATTTAAGAAAAAAATCTAAATCTGAGATAAAAGTCAAAAACAGTGGAAAATTCAAAATGTGAGAAAAAAATTCAAATTCTGAGTAAAAAATCAAATGATGTCGAAGTGAGATGTTGCCGCGCCTCGTTAACAACATGTCCGCCTTCTTTCTCCAGGAGAGCACCCGTACGCCAAGTGCTTCATCTGTGGGAAAACGGGCCACCTGTCGCGTGGCTGTCCCGATAATCCGAAAGGACTTTATGCACAAGGTACAAACCCAACATCCATCCCAGCATCGACGAGTGTATTATGTGATACAGCTGTTTAAAGGACTGTGTGTGTTTCTGCAGGGGGGAGCTGTCGGGTTTGTGGCTCAGTGGAGCATTTCCAGAAGGACTGTCCGGAGCACCAGGCCACAAGTGAGTCTTTGCTTCCATCTCTAAAACTCGCCTACGAAGAATCAGGTGGAGTTAGGGTGACGAGTACCAGAGCCGGCCCTGACCAATTTGCCGCCCTAGGCAAGATTTTAGCTGGCGCCCCCCCCCCCCCCCCCCAAAATGCAGACACTCACTATGATTCGCAGGTGCATGGTTGTGGCATGACCACAAAAACAAAGATATTGACACAAGATGTGTGCAACTGTATTTAGTTTCCTATCCATTTGAACATGATTTAAGTGGGGGGGGGGACCTCTAGGGGGGTCCGGGGGCATGCAAATAAAAAAAATATATATATTTTTTTTCTAATTTTTTTTTTCTTCAATTTTCGGCGCCCCCTATGGGTTGATGCGCCCTTAGAATTCGCCTATACTGCCTATGCCGAGGGCCGGCCCTGCTGAGTATAGACCGTTATTAACCATTACCGATACACGTAACTGTAAATATATACACATCAAGAAAATATCTCTAAATAAAGTGCCTGAACGGATTTGAACACGTCTTCCTCCTCCATGTCTTTTATTTATATGTTTGTTTGTATCCCAGGTAACTCGCTGACGCTTCCCTGGCTGTCGAACAACATGAGCGCAGACCACGAGGACGTTCATGTTCCCGTGAAGAAAAGCAAACCCAAACAAACCAAAGTGGTGACGTTCTGATCAGAACACACACACACACACACACACACACACACACACACACACACACACACACACACTACGTCTGACCTGAACACACACTCTCTTCGTCTCTCAAATCTCAATTGAAAGGACTGCTGACCGTTGACATGCAGTGAAGACGGTCTCCTCCTGGTTCCCTTTGTGTATATTTTTTAATAAAGTATTGCTTCTGTCTCTTCACAGTGTTACTTTGTTCTGGTGCTGCAACAACAACAATAACAACAACAACAATAACAACAACAACAACAACAATGAGTGCACAATATTAAATAATAACAGTTATAAAATCATGAATAATAATTCAAACGATAAAAAAATATTATTTTACAGAAGCCAAAAAGATAGAAAACAAACAAAATAACACTTTACTAAATAACATATTTGTAAATGTATAAAAACAATTAAAAGGACAAGACGGGTAAGAATCCTAGCAGGTACTTTGCTATTAAATATGTTATGTTTGTCAAAACACTTATTTTATTCAATTCCTATTTAATATTTTAAAGTATTTACATCACATAGTATTTCAGATTGTGGGCCGTTGTAATGCGGAGACTCGCCACTAGGGGGCAGCACTGACTCAATCTGCTGTTACTGATGCAGACATGAGACGATTAACTAATTACCTGAAAGACGTACCTGAGATCTGTTCTTCAATTAT